>PVJX010000694.1:0-220577 GCA_004027295.1 Dolichotis patagonum
GCAGTGAGATGTGCAGGTGTGTTGGCTAAAGATTCTTGAGCAGAGGAAAGAGTAGGCATGAAAGCTCTTAGAGCGATGCTTTGGGTCTCACTTGGAGCTGAATGAGTGCGGGGGACAGGAGGTGCTGAGGTCGGGGTGGGGATAGCAGGCTGGCGGAAGCTTTGGGGACCTGCAGTGTGTGAGCTTTTATTCTGAGTGAGATGGAAAGGCCCGTGCTGCTCTGCACAGGAACCTGGCCTGCCCTGCCGTGTGTTTTAGCACGATGATGTGGGCTGTGTGAGAGACAATAGATGCAGTGGGGATCCGGAGAGAGCCGTGGGCAGACAATGCTATAATCAAGATGGGAAATGGTTCCCAGTGGCTTGTGCCGGAATGGAGGTGATGTGAGGTGTTTGGGCGTCACTCACATGGAATTAAAATTATCTACCGACTCTTCATGTCCCCCACGTGCATGGCATATGCTCAGTGCCTGCCACAGTGCTTCACCTGCAAAGATCACAACACCTGTCCTCGTTGGAAATGAGCCTGGACCCTTGCGAGGATCTTACAGAGCTCACTGTCTCAAGTTGTGGCTAAGAGGCAGCTGAGGTAGAAGAATTTCTTTAAGGACTAAAGGAAAAACTAGGGGTGCATGGTGTGTTGTGAGCAGGTGGATGACTGGGAAGTACATTCTCAGCCACAGAAGCTGGTTTAAGGAGACGCCTCCTTTCTGAACACAGCTCGAGTGTTTAGGTCTAAGACACAGAACTGCTCAGCCCGATGCTCTAGTGGGAAGCATTACATTGCGCAACCCCAGGACGTGCCTTCCCCACAGTGTGCAGTGTGGGTCCCCCGGCTGTGCAGCGTGGCAGTGATTCATGGACAGTAGCTGTCTATGTCTTTGGGACATAGACCCTAGTGTCAAAATTTACATCATTGCAGAAACAAAGTGAAGGCTATGGCTGCTTAGTTAAACTTACAAACTTCTCAGGTTGACACACTGAAAGACATCCTAGAGTGGTAAGGACATGCCCTCTACACCCTAGGATACAGAACTGCTGAATGACTTAAGTTTCTAGGCTTGCAAAGGTGACACAGTGTATCAGCCATTACAGATGGGGAGATCACAAGGTCCTTATGTACAGAAAAGCTGAGGGAGAGTGAGGATAGAAGAGATGTGACACCGAGGCACAGACTGCAGTGATGTGGCCAGTAGCCGAGGGATGCTGGTATCCAGGAAGGCTGGCAGAGATGTGCAATGGATTGCTGCTGGAGCTTTTGGAGCAAGCCTGGCTCTGCTGGCACTTTACCATTGGCCCTGCAAGTCCGCCTTTGTCCTGTAGCCTCCAGAACCGTGAAGGAATGTATTTCTGTTGCTCTAAGCCACCAAGGATGTGGTAATGCTGTTACAGCAGGCATAGAAGACTCAGTCACTAGCCCATGAGCGAACTAGCTTCATTCCATTTCTTGTGGTCACCGATCCTCCAAGAGAGCTACTCGGTTGTCTGTCTTTCACTCCACTGTGGCTGCTTCAGCAAGCGCTCAATGCATGAATGATTTCAAAGCAAAAGCAAGGTGGTTAAACATCTGTGACATGGGGCATCCTGGCACCTGCACACCTGTCAGATTGGGATTCTTAATTTAGAGGATGAGTTAAATGCCAATTAGCATCTTTCATAAATAGTAGTTGGAAGGAAATTAAACTATTCAGTTATCCCGCTCTGTGAGTTTAGCTACTTTATGGTTACAATTTGGTGAATTCACAGCTTTCAAAGCACTGCACACATACCCAACCTTTACTTTTTCCTAGACAAATTCAGAGCATGCTTTTATCTGGGGTAATTTATGGTACTGGGTTGCAGCAGACACTTTTGTGCTGTATGTGGTGAAACAAACTGATTGCAGGTGACTGCAGTCTTAGTTATACCTGAGGTTTCTTTCTCCTGACACCTTGCAGCACTCAGATCCTGGCCGTGGACATAGGGAATAGTGAAATGATCTTCTCTGAAATGCTCAGTGCCTGATTGTACAGCTTCCTAAGGTAGCTCTTGCTAACTTGCCCCATGTAGACCTGAAAAGTATTACCCAAGGTAGAGACCCTTAATGGTAGACTGTGAAGTGTTCTTCTCTGGAATCTCTATCTTTTTGGTTATTTTGAGTGCTGGAGTCTGGTTCCAGCTACTCTTGGGACCCCACGGAGGTGGGAACTAATGGATTACTGCACTCAGTGCTTTTGTCTACCTTCTGAAGGCCCTCAACTCTCTCCTATCCCCTAAGCATCTTCAATGAGTTTTGATCCTGTGTAAGAAAGCCATAAGAAAAATAGCCTTTAAGTAATATTTTTTTGACCTGGACATTCGTATCCTTTAAGGCAGGAGTCAGAGAACTGTTATGTGGGGCCACTTCCAGCCTGCCTCCTGTTTGTGTTTTCAATAAAGTTTTATTGGAATGCAGCCACACCCATTCATTACTGTACTACATATGGCTACTTTTATGCTACCATGGCAGAGCTGAGTACTTGTGGCAGAGATGGTGTGACCTATAAACCTGAAAGAGAACAGCCTGGCCCTGGGCTCAGGTAGGGAGAATGCTGAGTCTGGCTACTGTTTGTTAAACAGTGGACAGTGTAGAGAGGACAGGACACAAGGTTAAGGCCTATAAAACATAGGTCTTCAGTTCAAGCATATCTGGGTTCAAATATTACACTCCTCTCATTCTACCTTTGTTGGCTTGTTCGATTTGGTTACCTTAAGTTTTACCACCTGTAAGATGAGAATTGTGCTTCTTGATTCATAGTGTTCTTGTTATGTATAAATAAAAAAGTTAACAGAATATACTACATTTCTTGGCAAAAAGTAATTATTCATTTCTTTGCCCCTTTTTAGCTTGTCTTATTGTTGAGCTAAACAAAATTCACAAGAACAGTAATTTATGGAACTCATTGTCTGAAGAGGTGTAGGAGCAGTGTTTCAGCAAAAAAAAATTTAAGCGTTTATATAATGTAATGAGGATAGATTTATCCTGTGTTATTAAGAGAAGGGAGGATCTATGTGCATTTGTTTCTCAGCATGGTGGTTTTATTTTTAATTCTGGAAGCTGTTGTTAGCTGGTGAGAATAGCAATAATAATGCTTCATTCATGGGCACAGCTTTGGGCCCCATCAGGACCATGGTACAAAAGGCCAGTAGAAACTGAGAAGGCTCAATAGATAGAAGGTTGGCACTGATCAGCAGCAAATACTGCCAGTAATAATAACATAGGCAGCTTCTATATAAAGGCTGGGCATGGGCCAAGGTGACAGGGAGAATAGAGCATAGGTTCTGTTCTCTCCTCACAGAAGGTATTTTTTCCTTCACTTATTATTTGAGATCAGAACAAAGAAACAATTGACTGGATATAGAAGTTTCATGACAAGTAAATGACATTTTGTTCAGGATAATTGTAGGGTTTTCATTGTTTCCTCTGGGGAGTTGATCAAAAAGGAAATTAAAATTTGCTAGGCAAACTGCCCCCATGTAGATCAATAACTAAGCTTCTGCATCCAGTTTTCTTCCTAGGACCTTGGAAAGCGAATGTAGGGATCTTTCCAGAATGTTCCCTGTGCCGACTCACTTGGCGCTCTCCTGTATAATTGTTCCCCTGGCACTGCTGCTGGCTGTCATCCTCGACCATACTCAGAATTTTATGGCTTCCTTCTAGGGCTTTGCTGCATTCTGATGTTAAGCCTCCCTTAAAAAACAGCACATTCTGAGTATGAGCTTGGATTTTCTAGTATTTTAAGAATGTGTCAGGCCTAGAAATGTCTTTTGGCCCTTTCCCTCTTTCTAGAGATGACTTTTCCATATCCCTGACATTGAGAATCAACATTTTAAAAATCTTATTACTTAAGAAAAAGATTTATTTCATTTCGTGAGCATTTTTATTTGCTCAAAGCCTCTAAAGGATGATCCAGAAAACTTGTTTTAAAACCACTGCCTTGGAAATGAAAGGCTGTGAAAATCTCCCAACTTGGTGGTTGGACTAATCCACCAATAGGAAGACCTGATACATAGAAACTTAGACTTAAAAGAAGGACATTCTTGTCTTCTGAGTAGGTGCCCTTTGGAATTACAGCTTGGTAAACAGAGGTTCCAAGACCTAGTTTTTAAGTCAGTTCTCCAAATTTTTTCTTCTCTTTTGATTAAGTAGAAAATGTCATGGCTTGCTAATAGCAGGAGAAAAAAAAAAAGAATTTCACATTATACATGCTTGGTATGTTTTTAATTTCCTAAACCCGTGACTACTTGCCAAAATTATTCTGGCATATCAGGAGGAGATGCCGTTTGTCATCAGAAAACTTTTGAACTCCACATAAATACAAAATTTCAGAGGACACATATCCTGACAAGGCTTGTAAAAACAATTAGACTGCATTTTATGGGCTTTGTTTGGGTTGAGTATGATTCTGAATATGAGAAAAGAATCTCTCTTTTCTGATTAATGACATCAGTAAAATTTTAATCAGGAAACGGGAAACTATGTTAGCTATGTCTAACAAATGAGGCTCCCAATGGGGGCCAGACGTAAAAGTCGGCGCTGAGAGAGAGAGAGGGAGAGAACAGGAGGAAGGGAAGGACAGAAGAGTGGAAAGAGCCAGCGCTGGGATTTCAAAATGGCAGAGGGGCGCCCAGTGCGCAGGCGCACTCGCTGTCCCGGGGCCTCTGGCTCTGATCTCGGGCCTGCGGGTCTTCTGCCGGAAGTGCGGAGCCTGCGGCACCCACAGCTGCCCAAGGCGGCAGCTGCCTCTGCGGAAGGACGACCAGCAGCTGCAGCAGCGAAAACAATGGCTTTTCCCCTCCTCCCCATCCAACCCCTGACTGTTGCTACTTTTGGGGTCCAGCTGGGGAGTTGGCAGGGTGCTGGGGGCTGCAGCACGCGGTCTGCTCGCACAGAAGGTCAGGGATGGAATTGAGAGCAGCAGGAGGAAAACCCGAGCTCAGGTCCCCAGCACCGCGGCTGCCCCTCTCTTGCAGCTTGTGACGGTGACTGCTCGCTTGGCCTGCTTCTTGTTTTTGTTTTTTAATTTACAAAATATTTTAAATTTTGAGTAGCACCTATTTATTGAATATTAAGGATAGACTAGGGTTTTTAAACACGAAGCACTATTCCTATACTGTTTCATAATTTGCTCCTTTAGAAAGCTTTGGCAGGAAGACAGGCAGCAGGGACGGATGTTTTGCAAAGGTGCCGGAAGGCAGGTGCTTTTCCCCCAGTGCTTAGGACAGACACCCTTTGAGGGAGGGATTATTTTCATCCCCTTGAGAATTTGTCTCAGGCGGCTTCACGGGTCTTCACTCTCAAAACTGGGACGGAACTTAACCTAACCCCTTCCAGCCAATAGAGGGTGGGTGGCCTTATAGCCAGGAAAAAGACGTTTATAAATGTTTACTCACACCCCAAAGGTGGCTGAGGGTAGGAAGAATGGCACTTTGTAAGGCTCCCCGGAACTCAGAGAACCAGTGTGCCCTGGGGAAAGGTGGGGGGCTGCGCTCCACGGCGCTCATTTGCGCCCCAGTCCCTTCCTGCTGAGGGTGGGAAGCTCCTCAAGGACTGGGATGGAGCGGGTGGTGTCGTGTCCATCTCGGGATGTCGCACAGGGTCTGGGAGGCCTGGTGCTCAGAGGTCTCTCCAGCCGTGCGGCCCTTCAGCTGTGGGTGTTGGGAGACTCTGCCCCCGTCATGGGCCCACAGGTCCAGGCGCGTGGGCCATCATCACAGACTCTGTTCAAACCTGGTTACCACTCTTTACTGATTATGTGATGTCGAAAATGTCACTGTAGTTCTTTCTAGAAAGTGGAGCTGACGCCTCTCTCTTAAAGGTCATTGTAAGATGTCAGAGTAAAAATGATTAAGATGCAGTATGTATATGTACCAGTTTTCCACAATGAACGTAATTATTATGCATCATAAACACATACTAATAAAGTAGTATGTTGTGAGATATCTATCTATATCTATATTTATATATCTTGGCATTATAGCGAGCAGATGCTGAGTACTTAGTAAATACAAGTTTACCATTGTACCATTTTTCATTGAAGTGAACACACAGGAAAACTGATTTACCAGTGCTCCACAGACATTTCCAAGGACTTGTAGCTGTGACCGCCCTCTCTAACACACAAGGTCTGGCTGTTCCCTATGCTGAGTAGCAGGAGGCTTTCAGATGGAGGAAGCAGCTGGCTGAACTGGAAATGGTATGAGTCATTTAGTGCAAATATGAGCAAATCATCTCGTGTGTGTGTGCATGTGTGCACACGCATTTGTGCATGTGGTGTCTTTGGAATTTTGTGTTCTGATGAATTTATTGTGTGTTTTCCGTGTAACTGGGGACTAGAATGCCCCTTGCTTTGGTCTTGCTTATGCTCTCTGTTCCATGCAGGTAGTTTGCCGTTTCCTGCTATGACAGGACTGAAGGTTGGTGCCATTGTATGTGACACAAATACTGCCTTGGCAGAGTCGGAGAAGTTGAGATTCAAAGGTTGGCATATCCAGACATTCATGGCTTTGGTCTAACCTGGAAAAACTTTTGAAATTAGCCACAAAGTCTTTGGAACCAATCCCATCCTTCAGTGAAGACTTTCTGGGAGGCCGTATTACTTTGACTAAAACTGTAGAGGCTAGATATCAATGTTTAGAAAATTCTAAACTGATACTAATTTGCTTTCTTTATATTTTCAGTCCAAAACTCATCTAAGTTGCAGAAGCTGAATTTGAGACAGTTTTCTAAATTCAGGTTGTGCATCTGCCCTGTATGGAAGTCTTCCCCCCAACAAGAATGTCTATTCATTCTTCCATTCATCCATTCATTCGTGTAGCAAAGATACGCTGATCACCTCCTCTGTGTTAATTCAATGCTGTGAATACAGAATGAATAAAATAGGCAAAGTTTCTGGTGCATGAGACTAATTTTACCATCAAGGTGCAGAAACACATGTCTGTCTGACTCACATTTATTCTTTAGAATATTTCCGTTGATGACTTACTAATTTTAATTTTGTGACCTTTATTATATTAAACAATGAGTACTCAGCAGGCAAAAAATCATGAAAATAAGATACTGAACTTTTAATATTTACTGAGTGTTTATAAAGAAGTATCAGAATTTTTAATATCAACTGATTTTGGTGTACTAAGTCTAAACAAGAAGAACACAAATAAATTCTTGTATGAACTACAATGAAAATGCCAATTGCACTTTACAGATAAAATAATCTTTGGTTCCATCATCACACCTAAAGCAGTCTGCACATATGACAGGAACACGTGCCACACACACGTTTTGCTTACTGTCACAGCACATCTTTTGCTTTCCCGGTCTTTTTGTAGGACATACTTGACATCTTTGTGACCTTCCTGTTTTTTCAGGAGGTTCTTATTATATTTTATATTGTATGTAGTTAACAGAAACATAAATATGAATAAAATAAAGTATTAAATTCTTAGTATGTACTGTGTGTTTAGAACAGGTATCACCATTTTCTCATCAACTGTGTATTTGCTCCATAACCTAAAAGATAACATCAGAAGTAAATTCCTCTGTGAACTACAATGGAAACACCAATAGAACCCTGCCACAAAAATATGCTTTGCTTCAACTGTCACACCCGGGGCAGTCTTCACACTTGACAACTACATGTTCCATGAATATGTCTCAGTTACGCTGACAGCACGTGTGCTTAGCTTTCTTTTCCTATGTGGCGGTCTTGTCACCTGTCTTCCTTCCTGTCAGAAGTTTCCTACTGTACAACATTCAATTATCAGGGAAGTAAGATTTCAATAATGTACAATAATATACAATATCAAATATATAATGAATGCTTAAATAGACATCAACATTTTCACATTAACTGTGTATTTGCTTACAAAACATAAGATTAGAAATAAAAACTTATGTGAATGACAGTGTAAACACAAGCAAAAGTCTACCACAGAAAAAGCTTTGCTTCAACTGTCACACTCAAAGTGTTCTTCACACATGATGACTCCATGTTCTAGACACAAGTATTGCTTATATTGATAGCACATCTGTTTTGTTTCCCTGTACTCCCCTGTAGGGCACAGTGGACATCTTTTTTTTTTAATTTCCTGTTGCCATAGTAGGTCTTTGTGATACTGTGCCTGACTGTTCACCTATCAGTTCACCCATGTGCACCACAATTTTTTTGCATAATTCCCCTGGCAGAAACATTTTGGTTTTTTTCTCTGCTGTAAATGATCTCTTATGAGCTCCAGTCTCAATCCTCTAAGAAAGACTTCCCATGATATTTTTACTTTTATTTTCCTTGTAAACTATCTATTTATGCCACATGTTTAGTACCAAGTAAAACACAACCATTGGCCAAAGCCTTGTGTTTGAAGTGACATGGTTGCCGTGTAACTCATCAACAACATCTAATCTGCCTTCAGTTTTGTTGTTGAAAGTTTCCATGTCAGGCTTCTGTTTTGTCAAGGTTTCCCTTTCAATATTTCCATCATGGTGGAATGTTGACATCAGCGGTACCAGTTTGCATTTCTTTCCTTCATACGAGGCCAATGTTATAGCTTTCTGAAATTCAAAGATTGTACTGCAAAGTTCTCTGGTTTGGAATTATTCATTTGGAATGTCTGCCTTGTTCCTGTGTACAGTTCCTGCGCTGATCAATTTGTGCTCAGTTACCAAATATAACATCAACTGGAAACCAATAAACCAATTGTCAAATGTCACATTTCAATTAGTTTGGGAGATGGGAGCAACAGATCGGTTCACAGCATCATTTGGTTTATTACTGTATGAATAAGGACCTGGTGGCTGAGTTCTAGGATAAATGTCTAAATTGAAAGTATAATAAGTCTTTGCATCTACACAAGCATGAAGTTTTATGCCATATTTTGACCTATCACTTTTCATAAGTCTTTTAAATTCCTGCAATCACCACAGGAAATCTGTGCTAAGTATAGCAGAGATATGAATGCCTTTAGTTCAGCTAGTGAGGTGCCATAATGTTGTAGTCACGGGTTGCAAGGAGAACAATTACATACAGGACACAGAATTTATAATATTATTTTATGATGGTCACTCAGAGTTAAATACAAGGAAGGTCCAGGAATCTGTCCACAACACTAAAGACCTAGAAAATCCAGCTGAGGGCCTGGATCCCACAGCAATGTCCTTCATGAGTCCAGCTGAAAACCTAGAGCCCATGACAATGACACCCACAAGTCCAACTGGAGGTCTAGAGCCCAGGACAATGACTCATAAATCTGCTTCACGGATCTGCGCTGGGAAGGCCCAAAGATCAGCAATGGAAGCTGAGTGGACTCTTGCTCCATTTCACTGTTATGGGAACTTTGGCTGCCATGGCCAATGTCAGACTTGTCATCATCGTCATCATCCATCCATACCACTCTTCTGTTGTGAAGGCACGTATTTTACCATAATGGGTCACCTTCTTCATCCATGCATGAGTAATCTGGTGATTCACTTTTTTAAATAAAAATTATATTTTTACTCCCCAGAACAAGCCAAAATCACATGTGAAACATTGTTATTTAAAAAAAAACTGAATAAAACCACTGTGAGAATTCAAGAATTTATCATGTTTCAGATTTTTCTTCCACTGCATTAGTCTGCATACAGTGGGCTTATTTTACATTTTTAGGGAAATTCACTGTAGTAATATTCTATTTTCAAAACAGGAAATATGAGAAATAAATCTGTTTTTGAAGTTCCCCAGTCTACAGTGTTTTGTCATAGTATAGACTTTGTACAGATAGTACAGATTCTGTAAATCTACAGAATAGATTTACAGAATTTGGCATGACAAGCCCAAGTCACAGCATGAAATGACATGGTACTCACTCACAAACTTCAACATTCGTTAAAAGAAAACTATATCCCACCAGAAACCTGTTGTCTTCAAAGTCTCTTCCTTAGGAAACTTTCATTTCATTGTTCTCAACAACACCCTCATCATATTCATTCTTTTTAATATTACCTAAAAGTCAAAAAGGAAGTTAACAAATTTCTTGTAATGTTGTGGAGTTTAGGCCCCAAATTCCAGTGCAGAGACTGGGTCTTCATCACGTGAGTACCAGTGCACTACCACAAAGCTTGGCAGTGACCACACAATCAACTACTGTTTGCTAAATTCAGTCAAGAGACATGAAGACTCACTGATAAAGACTGAAGCATGACTCCCAGGAATGCACCAAGAAATAGTTAAAAACATTTAATGACATAAAATCAAAGCAACAAGAAAAGAAATAAACACGTTATAAAATTTTTCTCCATTGCATCATACTCTATTGTGGGTTTCCAAGAGAACTCCCTGCAGTGAATCCTGATTTCTTAAACTGGGTGATCCAAACCTTCAGGCATCGACAGGCTTGGGAGGAACAGCGGGGTCTGTGGCTGGGATGGCCGCACTGGGATGGGCAGGAGAGTCAGGCTCTGCAGAAAGCACGGCTCGGAGCTTTTCCATCTCCTCTCTTCTAGCAGCTTCATAAGTAGACGAGAAGTAAGGAGGACAAATCTTATTGACCTTGGTCAAAAACTGCAGCATTTTCTCCTTGCTGGTCTCGGCTTGGGGATCCCACACGAATTCATGCCACAGAGGATCGCTGCCAGGCACCTGCTGGTACACCAGCCACTTTAATCTCACAAAATCTTGGGTGAGAAGCCTCTGGGACCTCTATACACGTGGTGCTTCTTGCAGGGATGCACTCTTAACCCTTTCAGGAATTTCCAGATGTCTTCTTCAGTCGCACAGTGGTCCTTCATGAGGGTCACAGCGAGGGTTTTCAGCAGCAGCCGGGTCTTAGGGTAACCCTTCCCAGGGTAAACCTTCTCATTGTTGGGGAGGGAGGTCCAGCTTGCTGAAAATGTTGTAGGAATGATGGGTGGACTCCATTTCTCTCACTTCAACTGCAAAGATCACCTCCAAGTTCTCACAGGCTATCTTAAAAATCTCAAGGGATTTATGTGCATGCACCCAGCTGACCACCTTCAGCATCTCTTCCTTAGTAGAGAGCTGCTTCCGATGAAATCTGGGCATTATGAAAATCTCCAGCATCTTACTCAGGTCCTCAGGGGCTTGCAATAAACAGAGCCTGGCCTGAGAGAGTGTATGGAACTTCTCACACTCGGAATCAGAAACTTCGTCAGAACTGACATTGGAACAGTCCGCAGAAAGACCACCCGGAGATGGCGGTCTCCTCCGAGGTGTCAGGGCAGCGCTGCAGGAAGCAGCACCATGCGGGCTCTGGGAAAGAAGACCCCTTATCCTCTTCTTGTTCTGCTCCTCCTGCTGCATCTGCTGCTGCTTCTATGTTTGATGCTACTGCTTTCTGTACATCCTCACAACCCTGATCGTCACCTCTGGCCTGCGGGTGTTGCAGACAAGCAGGGCATTTGCTCTTCTGACCACGAGGCATGATGAATCTGCTTAGGCCCAAGGGAGAGGAGTGTGGGAGGATGAGTTGTGCTGCACACACCTCACTTGACCAGAGCCCGGGTCCTTTCGCGGACTTTCGCAGAACTGGCAGTAGGCGGCGAAGCCCCTCACTTGCTGCGGTCTGCAATGGAAGCTGGTGCTTGTGCCTGCCCTGTTTAAGGACCCTGAGAGGTCGCTGCAAGGGCAATCTCTCTGGCGCCCCCTCTGTGCAGGGTGCATGGCTCCCTCGGTCTCACAGCCAAGTGGTCAGAGGACTGGGCTCAGAGCTTTTGGCCCCGCCCTCTGATGATTCACTTTTTTTGTTTGTTTTTAGGAAACCAGGAATTGAACTCAGGACCTTGCACTTGCCAGGCAGGTGCTTATGCCTCTGAACTATATCCCCAGCATGATGATTCACTTTTGACCGTCTCCAAACTGCGAATCTGGTTTTTCACGTGCCATTGTACTGAACTGGGCTACTTCTACCAGAAAAATCAAATGAAAACTTTAAAGAAGCAAAAACAAATCCTGGAGTAGTATGGGTCTATTGGACCTTCTGTGATGCTTGGGTATAAATACACAAAAACTTCCATGGAGGATAAAGATGGGGCCAAATCCCATTTTGCTGCTTTTGCACAAATGTACACAACGTGCCATTCTTCATACCAAGTGGGTAAACACATAAATCGCCTCCTGTATCCTTAAGGGAAAGGTACTGAGACGCACAGCCTGGAACTATTGTGCTAAAGGACAAATTCACAGTAGAAAAGTACGGGGTGGGTCTGCTGGATCCAGCCTTAAAATGTTGAAGATGAGTAACCCCTAACTTCTAAATACTTCAAAATACTTTAAATTTTGATGGCATATTTTAATTAAAACAAGAGTATAATTACATGAATGTAAAAGTACTAGAGGTCGTTGGTGGAACTGGAAGACTTGTCTTCTAAAAAGCCAACTGTGCTTCATACCCGAAGTCCTGTTTAATAATAAGAGTGAAGTGTTTACTCTCATGAAGAGGGGCAGCGCAAGTTAAAACTCTGCTTGCTGGTGACAGGTAACCCCGTTCAAAATTACCTAGGCAGGGAAGGGAGTGGAGGGCTGGCTCTGGGCTCTATTTGTGGCCCAAGAGGAGAGGAGGCAGAGCCTTGACTCATTTTGCTCGAGTTCTTGTCACTCAGCAAGGACCTTTGTCCCTGCCCAAGGGTTCCTGCCTTCCCTGGTAACCAGATGAGACTGGAGAAGCTCAGCAATCCTGGAGCTGCACACGAGTGTACAGTGACGAGTGTCAGAAATGGCCAACATCATCGTCGTCTATGCTGACAAAAGCCATGGGGTGGGAAGGGATTAGGGTGGAGGCTGGCGTGGAGCTGGTGCAGTCATCATCATCGTCACCGTCATCATCATCTCACTGGGATGAAGGAGGAACTGAGGAGAGAATGATTTTGGAACCATGCAAAGCTGCACTTGATGAAGTATGAAAATCTAGGTCTCAAAGGAGCAGCCGTTATAAATACAGTATTTATAGATATGGAAATACAAATGGCGAAGAAATACATAAAAAGATTAAAAGTTCAACCTCTGCAAAAATCCAAATGATAAGAATAACAAATAACTGCAAATTATATATATATATATATATATGAATATAGGTAAATGCATAATATATGCCGTAGTACAGTGAGCCAGTGAGAAAGGTATTTTCAGTTCTTGTTATGGGTGATGAAATGATTACATTTCATTTGAAAATCTGAAGAGAAATTCTACCAATGAGCATCACAATTTTCATACCTATGATTGAATACTTTTAAGGGCGATTCCCAAGAAAACAAATTGGAGACATGAAAAGTAATGTTATTATTGAGAAGAGGGAAAATCTAGAAGCAACTGGTCAGAAAACGGTTTAGCACCATGGTGCACAAGACGCTAGCGTGTGGTTAGCAACCAGAAGGGATGTGAGGAGAGAACGACGCTCTGGAGGCTGTCAAAGGTACTTGCTGACCTACATTGAGTGAAAAGGGAAAAACCTTTGGCTTCCCAAAGTTTTGGACCTGTGCACCAACTCTTTTTTTAAATTTTTTTCAAATCCATTTTATTTCAAGGAGAAAAAGGAAAAAGAGAAAAACCTAAAAGTTTCAAAGTGAGTCAATCAGGACAACAATGGTGCAGACATTGCACATCGTCATCCCCGAGTCATTCACCCAGAGGTGCGCCAGCTCTTGCAAGAGCTGTTTAACTTACCTATGGAGTTGGGCATCTGGGACGGGGAGGGGAGCTGTCCGGAGACTCAGGTCCCTGTGTCTGTAATAATGGGCCTTGCTCCTGGGCATCGTGAAGATCGAATGAAATAATGACGCACAGAACACAGTGCCATGTGCAAACCAGCCAGGGGAGTCACTACCTCAGTATTATCACTGTAGCTATGCTTATTGACTGACTGATTGATTTTTTTGTCAAGTTAAAGATTAAAAGAGAGTGTGGGAAACATGGAGGAAAGTGTCGTGTGTGATAATGGGAGGAGTGAAATTTTATTTCCAAGCAGGTCACTTCATAAAATGTTTTCTAATGTTCTTACATGTTGACATTGTAAAGAACATATTAAATTCAGATACTTCCCAGCCCCCAGTCCTGCTCCCAGGGTTGATTGCCCGGGGCGGCTACAAAGCCTGATTTCTGGAGCAGACAGCCAGCGCTGAGCCTGGAGACCTTAAGCCGGAGTCCGTCGTGCAGCCGAAGGGCACCTGTGTTTTTGCTGCCCGCAGCTCCTAGAGAACCACGTCACGTTTGAAGGTTTTAGTGTCCAAAGGTCTTTTAGAACATGGGTGGCTTAGTCTTGCCTCAGATGCCGCGGTCACAGGAGGAGTCTTCCACCTGACCTGCCGGGGACAGTGTGTGTCTCAGGCTGGGAACGGCATGCTCTGAATGCCTCCATTCAGGGCTGTGATGTGGAATCCTCACTGACCGAGATGCCCTCTCAGCTGGACATAAAATGCATCTTCCTATCATTCACTCCCCCTAGCATGGCTGTGCTCCCCACCCCCCCATGCACCCAGATCCTTTGCACCATCAGAAACCGAAGCAGGAGAATGATGCTGTGATTATTATTAGGCCTGGCAACTGTGAAGGCCAGCAAAAGAGTCTTCCAGTAGGGGCGGCAGGAAAATTAAACAATTAAAACAACCTGAAGGGACAAATTCTAAGGTGCGAACCCTTAATACTATCTGACAATGAACCTGAGGAAGAGGAGAGGTGGGGGAGGAGGAGGGCTCTTCAATGCAGAGCTCTCGGCTTCCCAGGCCCCGCTGCTGACAGGGGCCACACAGAGCACGGAGGGAAAACAAGCGGCTGTGTTCTGGCCCAGAGACCACCGAGCAAGGCCTGGAGTGGTTTCCTCAAGCAGCTGGCAGTGCAGACAGAGGCAGAGACACCCTTAATGGCTTCCGAGGCTTGGCTGATGAAAACTGAAAGAAACTCTTTGAAGAGCAAGCCACAGACAGGCAGGAGAGATATAATATCGCACGCAGGACCTTGAGCTTGCCAGGCAGGTGCGGTGCCACACTGAGCCATATCTCCAGCCCTGTTAGTGACATTTTTAAAGGACATTTTAAGAGCAGTTTTAGATTCACAATAAAATTAAGCCGAACGTGCAGTGATTTCTCCGTAACCCCCACAAATGCATAGGCTCTCCCATTGTTAGTTCCACAGTGGTCTATTGGGTACGGTTGAAGAGCCTATAATGTCACATGCTCAAGTCTGTGGTAGGTGTCAGATTTCCCTCCCGTGATGAATCCTTCATTCTATGCATTTGGACACACCGATGACACCATGATAGAGTTGTGGGAAAGAAAAAAATTGCCTTGACTTCTTAGGGGTTTTGTAGCTGAGGTTAATCATTAAATTGACATCATACAGATCAACAAGAGGGCAGCATACACATTTAATATGAATTTTATGTGGTACAAGAGGCTTCACAGGGAAATGAAGATATAAAGTGACCAAACTCACATGTTTCTCTATTAGACTGATCCAAGAAGACGACTGTGGGAAAGTAAATTATGGGAGAGAGCTAAAGGGAGCTAGGAATTATTTTAACATGGTCTGTTACAGAATTCTCTCAGTGACTTCTCATGGAAGAACATTTCTTTCCTAGGAAGGGCGTCTTTCACACTGGAGTTTTTAATCTCCTATTTTAAGGAAGAAAAGGAGAAGATTAGAACGCTTTTCTGGCATGCTGGCTTTGAAGTGTCTTTAGCTCAAGATAATCCTTCTATTTTGAGGTGCCTATTGTGCTCTGGGTCATGCAGAGCACAATTCACCCTTTCCACAGTCCCTGAACCAGACCGGCTCCCCGTGGGTATCACACAGTGTTGAGCCTTTTCAGATTGACAGCTTTTGCGTAGTATCATGAATTCAAGTTTTTCTTCCCATGGCTTCATCCCTCATTCTTTCCCAAGGCTGATAGTATTCTGTGGTCCGGATGGTTCACCGTTATCAGCTCACCTACTGAATGGCATCTTGGTCATCAAATTTATCAAGTATGAGTGAGCTGCTGTAAACACTCACATGCGACTTTCAGTATGGACCTGGGTTTCCAGCTCTTTGCAGTGAATACTGAGGAATGGCATTGCCAGGTCATGTGTGAAGCGTTTCCTTTTGTAATAAGCTGTCAAAGTGTGGTGCGAGGTGACTGCATTGTTTTGCATTCCCCGCGGCGATGGATGCGAGTTCCTGTCATCCACATTCTCCCCAGTGCTTGGGGCGGTCAGTGTTTAGGATGTGGGGCGTTCAGATAACGGTGTGGTGTGTCCCATTGCTTGCCTTACCAGTCCCTGATGACATGCACTTTTTGCCATCTGTATGTCTTCTTTGGTGAAGAGTCTGTTAGGTATTTGGACAAATTTTTAATAAAGTTTTTTCTCACTGTTGTTTTAAGAGTTATTTGCTTATTTTGGATAATGGTTGTCTTTCAGATGTGTCTTTTGCAAATATTTCCTCCCAGCCTGTGGGTTGCTTTATTTTCACATTCTCTTGATTTTTTCTTTCAGAGAGCAAAAAATTGTTATTGTAACAAAATTTAACTTATCTATTACTTTTTTTTTTTCATCTTTTTGAGACAGGGTTTCACTGTGCAGTTCAGGCTGGCCTTGAGCACACTTTGTAGCCCAGGCCGGTCTTGATTTTGCAAGGATCCTGCCTCAGCCTCCTGAGTGCTGGGATTACAGACGTGCCCCACCACGCCGTGCTTTCATTACTGCTTTCATGAATCATGCTTTTCATTTTGTACCTAAAAAATGATCTCTGTCCTCAAGTTCCTCTAGGTTTTCTCCTGTGCTGTCTTCTAGTTGTAAAGTTTTGCATTTTGGTCTATGATCCATTTTGAGTTGTTTTTATGAAGGTTATAGGCCTGTGTTTAATTCATTTTTTTCCCATGCCAGGGATCAAGACTAGAGCCTCATTCATCATAGGCAGGTTCTCTACAACTGAGCGATATTCCCAACCGCTAGCACCGTTTGGTGAAAGGATCTTTTTGATCCATTTTATTGTTTTTTACTTTGTCAAAGACCGATAAATTATATTACATTTACTCGAGTCCATTTATATTGTACTTGTTGGAGTCAGATTATATTTCTTTGAGTTCTCATTCTGTTCCATTGGCTTATTTATTTTCTCATCAGCACCGCATTGTCCTGTTCACTGTAGCTTTCTGGTAAGTCTTCATGTTAGGGGGTGTCAGCCCCCATCTCGCTCTTCTCCTCTGACGTTGCGCTGACTATTTTGGTATATTACCTCAATGTAAATTTTATGATCAGTTTGTCAGTATCTGTCAAATAACTTTCTGGGGTTTTGGTTGGCTTGCATCAAATCTATACATTAATATCGGAAGAACTGATGTTTTGATAATATTGAGTCTTTCCTTTATTTTTTCAGTTTTTTTATTTCATTCATCCATTTCCTCATGTAGATCTTGTTTTATTAGATTTATATCTAAGTATTCCATTTTTGGAGCTGTCAGTGTAAATGGTATTCTGTTTTAGTTTCAAATTCTGCTTGTTCATTGTCAGTAGTAGAAAAGCAATTGACTTTTGTATATTAACTTTGTATCTTGCAATCTTGCCATAATTGCATATTAGTTTCAGGATATTTTTTTCTTGATTCTTTTGGATTATCTCCAAAGAAGATCATGTCAACTGCAAATAGAATTTCATGTCTTCTTTTCAATATGTATGCCTCTTACTGTATTTCCTTTTCTTGTTTTATTGTCTTAGTTAGTATTTCCAATATGGTGTTGAAAATGAGTAAAGAGAGGGACTTTGTTACTTATGTTAGTGGAGAAGCTTCAAATTTCTCACCATGAAGTATGGTGTTAGCTGTAGGCTTCTATTGTTTTGTTTTTTGAGACAAGGCCTTGCTATGTGGTTTAGGCTGGTCTTGAATTCACTATGTAGCTCAAGTTGGGTTTTAACTCACGGCAGTCTTCCTGCCTCAGCTTCCCGAGTGCTGGGATTACAGGTATGCACCATGACACCTAGCAAGCACTAGGGTTCTTGTAAATATTCTTTATCAAGTTGAAGAATTTCCTCTCTATTCCTCATTTATGGAGAGGTTTTATCACTGTTTAAATGATGGCCTTTGTGCCAGTAGAAAATATGTTTGCAATGTGTCTTAGTTACTTTTCTCATTGCTGAGACAAAATACCCAAGACTCACAAGTTAAGGAAGAAAGGTTTATTTAGCCCACAGTTTTTAGAAGTTTTAGTCCACAAACAGCTGGCTCTAGGGCAGGGCAGCACAGTAGACAGGCACCACAGAGGAGAAACAGTTCATGGTGGGCAGAAGACAGCAAAACAACAAGACAAGACAACCCTCCTTCTGTCCCTTATGTTGTATCTAGGCTACCAGGATTAGAGTGGGCTAAGCCAATCAGTGGACTGATTTAGTAATCACACACCCTTCATCCTTCATCCCAACACCAAACACCCTAGATCCAGCTACCTCTGAAAAAACCCCAACTGTGAGTACATGGGGCAGGGGAGCATCTAGACCCAAACCATAACCTACTATAGGGGGATGCTGGATTTTGTTGAATGCTTCTTCTACATCTTTTGATATGATCATGTGAATTTTCTTTTGTAGCCTGTTGATGGACTGTTTGACTGTTGACGTGTAGCCCAAATGTTGAACTATACTTGACATATCCCACTTGGGTGCAGTGTATAATTCTCTTAGACACTGGTGGATCCCATTTGCTAATATATTGTTAAGCATTGTTGCAATTATGTTCATTGGAGAAGTTGCTCTATAGTTTTCTTGTAATGACTTCGGTATAAGGACAATGTAGGTTAGGAAATTTCCTTCTGTTTCTTTCCTCTGAAAGAGACGGCAGAAAACTGGTCTAATTTTTTCCTTCCTACATGTGTAGCAGATTCATCAGTGAACTCATCTGAGCCCTGCTTTCTATTTTGGAAGGTTATTAATTATTGATTCAATTTCTTTATATATTGTGTTAATCATTTTTCCAGCGATACCTTTCCAATTATAATTGATAGGTTATCCTAAATTCTGCAGTTTTATATTGTTAAAATGGGTAAGTAGCTAACAAATAGGAGTAAATCAAAGGGTTACTATATACATGGCAGATGTTTACCACAATCCTGGGACTTTCCTGTAGTGTAATATGGGTTCATCTAATAGAAGGCTTTTGAAAGAAGGCAATCTAATAACAGAAGGCTCAGATTACCTAAGATAAGCTTTGTCCTCTGGTGATCTGTACAGTCGTGCAAATTCTCCACGTGCACCATGAAACCTGTGTGTTGTCAACAGGAGGCGGGCATTCACACAATGTTTCGTAGGAAATATGCGTGCACTGTAATCAGCATGAGTTGCCTTTGGAGATCTGAAAAGGAATTTTAGAAGAGGGTTTCTTGTTTTGATCTTCTTCTGGAGCCTTGTTCATTTGCTTTGTTGTTACCACTTCAGAGAGCCCAGGTGGACGCCTTTCCAGTTGTTCCACCTCGTCGCCTCCTGAGTTTGCCTTTGGTGAACTGGATATCAGGGGCTGTATCTTGTTTAAGTGTCTTCACTTTTCTATCTTTTGAAAGTTTAATTCCTGAGTTGCCTGCTTATCAGAAGTGTCTTCCAGGTGCACCTGGTCTTTGGTTATGAGTCTGTTACAGAATCCTACCTCTTCAATTTGCTAGAGATGGGGAGCTGCTGTCCGCTTGGCCCAGCCCCTGGCTCTTTGGAACTGGCCCACAGTGTTTTCTGTGGTCCCTAGGCAATCTCAGTCTTGGTATAGCAGGAAGAACAGCTGGTTAGAATCATTATGCCACTTTGGCTAAAGTGGTACAATCAGCAATAACAGCACTGAACACAGCCTAGAAAATGACAAACTGAGGTAACCATTAATTTGCCACTTTGCATGAACTGGATTTGTGGTTATATAACAAAATCTAAAACAATGAGAAAATTGTATGCAGTAAGTAAGGCTTTGGTATGCCAGGGGAGAAGATTTCAAAGGGATCAGGGGAAAAAATAGAGAAATAGAAGAAGAGGAAGAGATTAGAAGCAAGGCTGGGGGTCACGGAAACTTAGGGAAACTGGTACAGAAGACAGGAGGGAAAGGAAGAAGGAAGAAATAAGAGGAAGAACAGAACAGCAACCACAAAAATAGCAGAAACCACATTCACACTCATATAGAGGCAATATCAAATGATTTTAAAAACAAACAAATACAACAACAACAACAAAGAGACACGGAGAGAGAACATGTCCACTTCCAGGCTTGTCTCTGCTGCCACTGTTAGATTACGCGTGGAGACAGGGTCCAGATCCTGTTGATTTATCCCAGCAGGCCAGTGTGTCTCCATGGTGGGGTAGCAGTCATCTCAGCGGTCTGCACCTTTATTTCCCCTGGAGCACAGGCTGGTTTCTGGCCTGAGGCTGGAACTGGACTGTTCAGCCTGCAGTAGCCAGTGCGCCTCCTGCGGGCTTGCACTCAGCTGGAAGCTGCTAGGTGGAACCAGCAGCTACTCTGAGTTCTGGGCTCAGCTGGTCCCTCTCCAAGAAGCTCCTGGCCAGTCGCCGTCTCCCGTGGAACAGCTGAGTCTGTGCCACTCTCCAGCCAGAGCAGTCCACAGCATCCACGGCTCTGCTGTGCTGCTGTGTCTCTCGTGGAGGCCTCTAGGGTCGCCAGCGGTCACCATGTGCCTGTAGTTTTGAACCAGTCCTCCCAGCTCAGGGAAGAGGCACTGCCCACCACTTCTTTCTGCTTTGGAGTTTCTCTCTTTGCTCTCCCTGTGGGCTTCAATTCTCACTTCAGGTCCTTCTGTGGGTCCAGGGGACCCACCTCCCTCCTTCTTCTCCTTTCATTGCTGTATTCCAGTGTCCGGACACCAACTCTCAGAAAGGCTCTTTCTCTGCTGCTTGCCAGTCCACCATCTTCCAAAAGAGCATTTCTTAAACTTAAAAAAAAATCATTTCAGTCGAGGATATAGCTCAGCAGCACAAGCACCTGCCTGGTAAGCGCAAGGTCCCAAGTTCATTCCTGGTAGAAATAAAGAAGGAAAGAGAAGTTGGATTTGAAACCAAATGCCCTAGCATCCAGTCTGCCACGGCTACTAACTGTGTATCTTCGAGTAACTCAGCTGCCACTTTGTCACACTGGCTTACAAAATGCTCCCCAAGCTGCCTGTAACTCCCCAGTTACACCTTTATTGTCATTAGTATTCTGCGTCCTGTTTTCTTTTTCAGTGCACTTGACATGCCACGCTGCCTGCCATCTCCAGGTCTTAAACATACTGTGTTCTCAGCACTGCTCCCAGCTTCTCCTCTGGATTCTTTTCTCAGGGTCCAGTCCTCAGGGAGCCCTTCTATGAAACCCCAGACTGCTTAGGCCCTCGCAATCCAGCACCGGTCACTTCCTATGTCACTCTTTATTAAATGTTGAAATTCTTCAGTAATTGTAAAACTCAGCGAGGCCAAGGTCTGTGTCTTTCTTGTTGACAGGACTGCACTCCAGCCTAGCGCAGTCCCTGGCATATGCAAAACACTCAGTGGAGACTTTGGTATGAATGAATGGGTGAATGAATGAGCTAGCTCATGTCCAAGGTCGTCTTCCATTTTGAGGCATCCTCGGCGCACTAATTTTGTAAAGGACCAAAACGGCTGATTGAAGCAGAGCTCACTGGCTCTCGGGTGATGGAAACTGGCTGAGGAAAGGAGAGGTTACTGGTTTGATGCTGAAGTGGCTCTGAGAATCGCAGAGATTCTAAGGGGGGAGTCGGGCTGGTGGGAGTCCGACCCCAGTGCCCCGGCTCTGAGGAGCATCCGCTGAGCCTCACCCCCGCTGGAGCCCCGGCTCAGCAGCTTCCTCTGCTCTTGCCTTCGTGGCCCCGTCCTTGCTGGGAGTTCCTGGCTGCCTCTCTCCTCCATCGCTGCGTTTCCTCTTCCTCTACTGGCAGTTGAGGGTTTTACGGTGAAAACTCCTTACAAACTACAGAGAAAAGGCCAGTATCGAGCCTTTTTGCTTGGGTGAAATTGTTTTCAGTCCCTCTAGCTTTGGCACAAGGAGATCCAGTCTCCCTGGCCTCTCCCACTCTGGGAACCAGCCCTTTCTTGCAGTGTTGGTCATCCTTATGTGGAGGTGACAGAAAGACAGTGGTACTGTCTCTATCCTTGGTCTCTCCATTTAACACACTCTTCGACCTCAACCAGTAAGGGCCAATTCTAGGACACACTGTTATTGAAATTTAAGTCCATTTGTATGAAGAAACTCGAGGGTCAGATGGCTCAACAAACCTGCCAGAGGCCAACAAGGTGGCCCTTTGGCTGCTGCTAGGCTGATGGTGGAGAGTCCTCCATGGACTGTTCACAGTGATTTTGACTCCAATGAGGGCCACTTCCTTCTCTCTTGAGATGTTTACTTTCTGCCTCCCTCCCCTGCTGACTCCTTGGGGCAGATTCATCTTCATTTGCTCCGTAAAGCCTTGCTCAGAACATGGTTTGCTGTCTATTCTAATTGCCCATTGCTGCTGCCTGTAAGAAGCCATCACAAACTGAGTGGCTTAGGACAGCGTGAAGTTTACATTTCACAGATCTGGAGTTCGAACCAAAATGGGCCGTACTCAAGGTGCAGCCAAGAACGCGCTTACTTCTGTAGGCTGAGAATTTGTTTCTTTTCTTCTCCGACTTCAAGAGGCTCCTGGTCTGTTCACCTGCAAAGCCAGCAGGGTGGGGACAAGACCTTGCTGTGCTGCCATCTCTCTACCTCCCCCTCCGCTCTGAAGACTCTTGAGTCACCGAGTAATCCAGGGGAATCTCCCATTGTAAAGTGAACTGACTGACAAATTTAAACCCCTTTGACACAGCAAATCTTCACATTCATGGGTGGGGGAGAGGGTGGAGTCCATCTGCCTGTCACGTGGCCCAGAATGACTGCAATCAGTAACGTGATTACAGGAACAATACTGATGTCTGCCTCCTTTATTTAACAGGCTTTCTGGAAAATTTCAATAAATCATTTTTCTGAAATTGATTTTTAAAATATTTGCCAGAGGAGGCTGTTAGAGTTTAAATGTCCTAATTGTTTAGCTACTTTCAGATTGATACACATTTGATTTGATTGAAGAGAGACATCTATTACAATGCTCAGGCACACGTTTTCTACAAATCTGTGTAAGGATTGCTATAGAAAAGTCTGCATTAAAAAAGGGCATTAGCAGTGCTGGGGTACACATACACATGTGCTTATTTTATTTATTTTATTTTTTTATTTTTTATTTTAAAGAGGGTAAAATTAAACACAACAAAACAGAACAAAACAGAACACAAGAAAGCAATGTAAGAGACATAAATTTCAAAGCAAGACAATCAGAGATCTTCACTATCATATTGTCTCTTGTTTTCTTCCAAATAGCTGTCCATATCTTCACATACAGGAAATTCACATGAAACAACATAGTATGGAACTGATCTGAACAGGATGAGGAAGGCGTTTTAGGCCTTCAAGACCAGACAATAGGGAAGCCAACAATGGCTGTCATAGTGTCTCTCATTGTCTTCAAAATAGCTGTCCATACCTTCATGTATGTTGAACTTAAACAAAACAAAACAGGCTAAAATCACTCTGAACAAAGAATAATAGTATTGCTGGATTTCATATCATGATGTTTCAGATTCAGCACTGGGTACTGTAGTGTCTCTTTTTCTTCAAAGTAGTTGTTCATTTCATCATGCATTATATAATTGGTTCTCATAGACTGTTTATAAGTTCTACACATGCATGAGTCTCTACATGTATATCTATCCTTTCTGTATTAGAGGGAAAAACAAAACAAAGCAAAACAAAACAGTTCCTAGAAAAACATGAAATGAAAAAGTCATATAAAACCGCAATACAAGGTGATCTACAATGGTTACTATGATGTCTCAGCAGTATATAACAATATTAATAAAAACAAAACATTGGCGACATTATAAGACTTCAAAAGCAGGTAATAATCAAACCAGAGTGGATATCTTAGTGAATCTTGTCATCTTCAGTGTAGTTGCCTATACTCTTAGACTTGATGCAATCAATCATAATAGATTCAAATAAAATCAGTCAATACAAAACAGCAATCTAACAAACCAGATTCAAATAAGATCAGTCATAATAAGACAGTGTAAGTAATACAGGGTTTCAGATTAAGTTAATAGGAAATTAAGGATGATTACCATATGTCCTCTTATTTTTGGGATAGCTGACCATGTCCTCAAGTCTAGTGTAAGTAGACAAACTGGAACAGTATGTTATCCATCCAAGCAGAGTGAAGAGAATAATGTAGATTTTAAATCTTGTTACCCCATTAACAATATCCTCTGCCTCCCTTTTTTAGGCAATTCCTCCCCTTTCACTCCCATGGGGTGCACTGCTTGTTTTGGGTCCCACTGCCTCCCTATATAGAGCATCTCAATGGACCCTATCTCCTGATCTACTCTGCCTGTGTTTCTCTCTGTTAGTATTTCGAGGCCCTCTATACTAGAGATTACAGCCAATCTTCTCTGCCTCACTTTTGCTATTCTATTTTTCTGCCATTGGTTGTCTATTTTTCTCTTCCACTCCACTGTCTGCCCCATTCACTGAGGCCTCTCTGCCTCTGTTCCTCAAATGCTCGTATTCTTGTTCTCTCTCTCTAAAATGTCCTTCAGTATTTTTTGTAGAGTTGTATTGGTGGTCACAAATTCTCCCAGTTCCTCTTTGTCATGGAATCATCTTGTTTCTCCATTGATTTCTAGAGACAGTTTTGCAGGGTACATCAATCTGGGCTGGAGGTTATTTTCTTTCAGGGCTTGGGTTACTTCTCTGCAAGCTCTTCTTGATTTGATGGTCTGTGTAGAGAAGTCTGCCGTGATTTTGATGGGTTTTCCTTTATAGGTGATCTGTTTCTTTTCTCTGACAGCTTTTAATACTCTGTTCTTATACTGAATTTCTGGGATCTTGACTATTATGTGTCTGGGTGTAGCTCTGTTTTGGTTGTAGGTGGCTGGAGTTCTGTATGCTTTATACATCTGCATATCATTTCCTTTTGTTATGCTTGGGAAGTTTTCTTTATTTCTGTGAATAGCCTTTGTAATTCCTGTTTTGACTCCTGCTTCTTCACTCACATTTTTTATTCTTAGGTTATAGATTCTCTTGTTGTCTTCTAGCCTTTGTATTGTTACTGCCTGTTTCCTTGTTATTTTTAAGAGATCTTTCCTCTCATGATCACACATTGCAAACCTGTCTTCAAGTTTTGATAGTGTATCCTTAGTTTCTTTCAAACAGTTTTGCCGGCTTTCAATGGAGTTTTTAGTTTCCTGGTAATCTCTTTGAATCTGCTTCATGTATTCTAGGTTTCTTTATATTTTTCATTAAACGTTTCTCTCCTTCTTTTGTGTTCTTCCATTCTTTTGTCTGTGTCGTCTTGAGAGGTGCTTAGCATTTCTTTCATTAATCTACTTATATCTTGCTTAGCTTGAATTAATATTTCAGTTTTGAGTTCATCTACGAGGTCTCGAAGATATCTCTTTATGTCCACTGATGTGGTGTTTGATGTTGCATGTTTGCTGCCCTCAATCTCTTTTGTATTTACCTCTCCTGGATCAATATTCTCAGGGTTGGGGGCTGGGGGCTGGGGGCTGGGGACTTTTTCATATTTCTTTCTCTCGTCATGTTTTTGGTTCCTTCCATACAAGTGTACAGTGTAGTTCCCAGCCCCTTTCCCTGTTGGTTACAGCTCCTCTGCAGCGTGCTGGCTAGGGGTTTCTGCCCTCTCCAGTTTGCTGTTGGTCACTGAGGTGCAGGCAGGGGCAGTGTATGCTCACCCCTCCCCTCTGGGCCAGCCAACCTTCACAGGCCTTCACTGCGTCAGTGTGTGCTGCACACAGAGAATCAGTTTGGGAGGACTTATTGGGTCCCAGTCAGGGGTGTGACCCAGGCCCAGCAGATCCCACTAATCTGCTTTGGGAGCGGAGCAACCAACTGAAGTCATTGCCATTCCCAGTTCGGCCCGTCCTGCTGACTCCAACATGTCGTCCAGTTGGTCGCCCCTTTCCCGTGGGAGGGTCTTATTCCCAGCACTCACTGAAGTTTAATACTGTCCCTCTCTGGCTCTGTTCTCCATTGGGCTCCCAGACCTCTGACTTCAGAGCATCAGTGCGGCTGCGGCACGAGTTCATGGTGGCTCCGTGTGAGTCACACGCACGGGGCAGCTCAGCTCCACCAAGGGGCCCTCAGGCCAGTTGCATCAGTGCGGATTCGAGCACTCAGGCTGGACTTGGCCACAAGAATTCAGGCGGCTGGGCGAGAGCGCCATAACCACTGATCTTAGCTTCTCTAGTGGTAGCCCTGGGACTTCATCATATTTGAGCTCTTTTCCCTTCAGTTTCTTCCTGGGTCGAGAGAATCCATCTCCCTCTGTCAGGACCTCTCCAGGATGTGTTATTCCGGCATCTGAGCTGTCTCTCTCAGGGAGGCTCCTTATCCTGCTACTTACCAGTGTGCCATCTTTAGCTCCTCCTATGTGCTTATTTTAGGGGTGACTTCTTTAGAAAAGAAACTAATATCAGCAGACTAATAAAGTCAAGTCTTGTTTTCTCTCCTTTCTAAAGAATCAATAACTGAATAGGTGAAATATGATTCTCTGCTGTGGTTTTAGCTGTCATTAAATGTAAATGAAAATGCACTACAAAACACAGATGCCAGAATAAAATATAGACTAATGAGCTTCTCCTCTAAGTTATGGGTGTCAGGATAGAGAATGTGACTAAGACACTGAGGAATTCAGTGAAAATACATGATCATATTTTAAGTAACCCCATTTTTTACAAAACATGAACTTCAGGTAAACCAGATGCTAGCCCCTTTCTTCATTATCCTTCTTAATTATAGGGACTTGCTTTGTTTCCCCAACCGTATACAATATGCTGTTAAATTTGAACATTACTCTTTATAACTGCCTTTTAGGTAGTAATTAACATTTTCCTTTTACAAATGTTAAAAGTGAGGCTCTCTGAGGTTAAGAACATTGCTCAAAATTCTAAAGACGAGATGATATATATACAGCATCCACCTTTAAATCTGAGTGTGCCTGACTTAAAAGCTCACACTCTTTCCATTATAATAAAACAAGAGAATTGAGGCCAGATTTTGTACAAATGCTCCTCAAAATGTGTGACTTTACATCAGACATCCAGATTAAAATGATTCTCAGTTCTAAGTTTTTCAGAATTGCCCTTTCAACCTAGGCATCACTAGGACAGCATAGATATCACCCTTTTCAGGCTTGCTTCCTTCTCCTCAGAAGCAGAGAGGAATAGAGTTCTTAATGATTTATATAAGACTGATTTATAAATGTGCAACAGAATCAATCTGACCACAAAAATAGAATCAGGTTCCTAAAATAATTCTTGGCCGATGCAAAATGGTATTTTGAAGCTTTTCTTTTGCATGGGGAATGTTATTATTTAGATCTAAAATGTGCCCAAAAGTTATAAACTTGGACGGTGATTGGATCATGGGGTGCTACACTCATCTCTGGATTAGTCCCCTGATAGGTTCACAGCTGATTGTGCCATTCAGAGATGGAGACTGGTTGGGAGAGATAGATCACTGGAGGTGTGATCTGGAGGTGTGTATTCTTGTCCCAGGGGGTTCTCTCCCCTCTCTCTCTCTGTCTCTCTGTCTCTGTCTCTCTCTCTCTGTCTCTGCTCTTGGCTGCCATGGCATGAATAGCTTTTCTCTGTCAGGCACTTCTCTCATGCCATTTCTGCCTTGGAACCACCATCTATGGACTGAACCCACTATATCTGTGAGCCAAAATAAACCTCTCTTCCTTTAAGCATTAGGTTTTAGGTATTTTGTCCCAGTGACAGGAACGTTAATATAGAAAATTGCTACTGGGAGCAACTATATCTGACAATGTGGTTTAGCAAGCTGTAGAACTGATTTGTAATAGGGAGGTTGGAAAGGTTTGGAGATGCTGCCTAGAGAATCCCAGAATGCTGGAAGCCAAGCTTGATAAGTGAGTGTTGCTGGTGCCCAGAAGACCAGAATTTCGATAGGAATACGGGTAGTACAATCCAGACTCATTGGATTTTCTATGGGAATGGGGACTGTCCATTGGATACCTGACCAGGGGCCACACATAGTTCATTGTGGCAAAAATGTTACGTACGTTTTGCCCATGTTCTGAGACTTTGCAGAAGACTGACATTACAGGAAGCAGTCTAACCTGGTAGAGGAACTCTCAAGGCAGTTCAATGTCCAGGTATGGGTACTGTTGGCTGTTCACATCCAGATTTATAGTGGGAGTCAGGAGTAAAACACAGAGCTGAATGATGTGAATCTTGGCTGGAAAGGAAGTATCTGTAAAATTAGGCCAAGGGAGAGCACTATTGATGAAAAGATTCACATTACAAAGAAGTCAAGTACTTTGCTTCAGGACAGTGGTAAATAAAGATGGCTTGATGGCACCTGGAAAATTATCCTTTACAGGCTCATTGGTGTAAACCTGTAAATATTTCATTTGAGAAGCGATCCTCTAAGCCACTGCTTGAGAAGGGCCACCTAGGAAATTGGTTCTCTGTAGGGAGCGGCGTGATAGCCTCACTGCTGCCACCCCACCCCGCCCTCCTGTGGGCATTTGGTGTGTCTGCCTACATTACCCATTATCCTCTCTGCCTGGCCAGACATGACTGCGACCTATCCGGTCTCTCCACAACATCTCTGCCTGATGACGACAATTTCCTGCCCTCACCCTATATAAACCATATTCACTTCCTCAATAAACGAGACTTGATTGGAACTGCTCAACTTGTCTCCATCTCTCTTTCCTCTTGCCCTGCCCCCCATCCCCGTTCCCTCTCCAGGTGAGACCCACGGACTGATCCGCAGGCCGGATCAGTTCTCTAATATTTGTTTCACTTTATTCAGCATCCTGGCACTTAGAGGTCACTGCAGTCATGGTCCGAGGGGGTCCAGCTATGGCTCAAGCTTGGTGGCAGCGCTTGGCATCATCCATATAGTGCTGGTTTCTCATGCAGAATGCAAGAGGCGTAGGGACACAGAAGCTGCTTTCACTCAGCTTTTAGAAGAAGGCCTGGGAGTTCAGGCAATGTGACTCTGGAAGGAAAATGTGTGAAGCTGTGAGACTCAAGTCAGAAGTACCATGGGGACCCCAGAGATTTTAGATTCCAGGAATGGAGAATGTCTCTTAGTAAAAGCTGCAGGCAGTAAACAGTGTCAGTCCAAGAGAAAAACCACGTGAGCTGAAATCGGCAAGGCCCTATGGAAGGACTGCCCAGACCTTTTGGACCTCACATATCACCACAGCCCACACTGAGTGCTGGGCATGGAGCAGTAAGATTTACTGTTTGTCCTGTAGTGCTGCCGTTCCACTTTGGTTCCATTCCTTTTATGCTCATATTCCTCCATTTTGGATTGGGAATGTTTACCCTATGCTGTTGCATGATGGAAGTGTTTAGCTCTTGTTTTGAGTCCTATAGGTTCTCACAGCTAAGAGTTTGTCTTGAGACTCAGAGGCAAGTTTGAATTTGGACTTTCCAACCTGCTGGAACTCTTAAAACCTTGGCTACTCTTAGAGATGGACTAAATGTGTTTTGTATAGTAAGACGCACATGAACCTTTTGTGGACCAGGGCCAGAATGTTATGCTTTAGATCTAAAATTTTCTGGAAAGTCTCGTGTGTTTGGAAGATGATTGGATCATGGGGACACTATTCTCATCATAGGTTAGTTCGTTGAAGAGCTCAGAGCTGGCGGTGCTGTTAGAAGCTGGGCCTGGTTAGAAATGGTGGGATGTGACATACTGGGGGAGGTGTGTGTGGCCTAGAAGTGTGTTTCTGTTCCAGGCTCCTCTCTTCACTCTCGGCCTCCTGGCAAGCATGGTATGAGCAGTTTTTTGTGTTGTGTTGTGTTGTGTTGTGTTGTGTTTGTATTTTGCCGGGCCCTTGTATTAAGCCATTTCTGCCTTTGTCTGTGGACTGAACCCACTGAAACTGTGAGCCAAACAAACCTCTTATCCTTTAATAAATTGTACATGTTAGGGTATTTTATAACAGCATTAGGAAACTAATATAGAAAATTAAACACAAGCAGATGGCTTGTAGGCCATTTTCTTACAAAAGAAACTTAGTTTTGGAGATATTTGAGTCATCTGAGGAATTCTGTTCCTCTAAGAAGAATTTACCCTTGTCATTCAGTCTGTGAAAAGGCAGGCAGAGTGAGAAATCATTTTTATTCCTTACATGACTTTGGCATCTCTGTTGTTTTCTTTGTCATCAGCTCACATGACTCTTAAGTGTCCAGGAAGACTTTAAGGACTCTTTTCATGAATACCAGCAAATATTAATTAAAGCTTCCTAGTTTAATTACTTAAAAATGAAAAGCGGTTTTTCAGTATTTATTCTGCAGTGCTGGTACACTAGATTCTAGTTTCTTTAAATATTTCTGAGACTCCCATAAAATTATTTAACATGTGACACACAAAGTTCCAAGTACTTGAGCTGGGGGTCACCCTAGTAGCTAAGAAGAAGTTTGACATATAATAATTGTGCCTTAAATGAGATAGATCTCTCTCCTTCCCTCCCCCTCACTCGTGTGAGAGTGCGGAGAGAAGCACATAACCACAGGCAGCAGTGTTTTTCCCATGAAGTATCCAGAGACCCAGGCTTCTGCCACCACAGCTCCGTGGTCCATCCCTAGGGCATCAGCCCACTGCTTCATGGTCCACAGGGGTGGCTATCACTTCTGGGCTTCTAGACAGCAGGGTGGGTAAGAGAATGGAGAAGAAAAGGGGCAAAGAGGAGGGGCAGGTTTGTTCACTCACCTGTTCTAAGGAGCCTTGTGAAGTACCACGTGGCGAGTCTGTTTACATCCCATGCACTTAATCACACAACCATGCAGCAGCAAGAGAAGAGGGAAAATGTCTTTATTCTGGGCAACTATATCCAAGCTTCAGATTCTACTTCTGTGGACAAAAGAGAAAATAAATTTTGAGTGACAACTAGCAGTCACTGTCTCAGATATAATAACTGTTTCTTTAGGTCTCTGTTCATATGGACAGAAGGATTCAGTTCACTTACTGTAGCATTGAAGAGAAGAATAGAAATCTGGTATCAGGGTTTCTGAAGGAGACATCTGGGGCATCATAAAGAAGGCTTGCAAAATACTCCCATGTGTGGATGGCGTTTCATCGTGGAGACACCACCATTTCTGCACCATGTTGATAGCTCGTGAAATCTGTTATTTCTTCCCATCTGTAGGATCTGTAATGATGTGGCTTTTAAAAATTACAGATATTTGTAATTTAAGACTTCCTTCTTTCTTTTTTTTTTTTTGGTCACTCATCTAAGGACTTATTAATCCTATTTTGTTCAAACAACCAACTGCTTGGTTTCTCTTACTTTCTCTGTCGCACATTGTTCTCTATTTAATTAGTTTCTTCTTCCTTTATTGTTTCCTTCCTTCTATGTTGTTTTCCTTTGCTCTTCTTTTTCAAACTACCTGATGTAGGAACTAGAATCATGGATTGTCAGCCTTTTTAGAAATTAAATACTGTTATTAACTCAGAGGCAAGTTGAACAGAATGACAGAAATGCCACGTAAACCATGATGAGCAAAACATGTGTTGTTCCTACCATGGTCTCAGTGATTGTGCTCTCTTGCTGTATGATCTCAGGCTGTGATAGCTTGAGAAGTTTTGCATCTGCTTTTTATAGTTTGTAAAAGCCATTTATCTTTGACTTTTTTTCTTTTCATCAGTACCTTGTCCTTATTCTACTTTGCTGTTGCTACTGGTTTGTAAAATGAGATAATGAAGCCTGTTAATAGGTTAAAAATCTTTGGACAAAGGACTTAATCTCTCTGTGTCTCAATTTCTGCACCATTTCTAGTTCTCCAGGTATTGTGGTATTTGTGGATTCAAACTGTCACGTGGAAGAATTTCCTTCTTTCCCTTCCTCATTAAGAAGCTGTTAGCCTCTATTAATTTCTGGGTGATTGCTCTAGTATTTCTTTGGGGCATAAATCATTTCACAGTCTGACCCAGCTAAGTTCATTAAGTGCAGATTTGGAAGCCAGTCTCTGAAGTCTGTTCTAGGAAGGCCCTTTGAGTGTTTCTTTTGAAGTTCTCTCTGATGCACCAGCTGGTCTACAGGTTCGCTTTTTCTCTCATACAATTATCAGTCTCTTCTCAATTATTTACTATCAGTATTTCCATTGTTTCCAGAGCACCCTTGGACTTGAACTTTCCCGTACTCTGTTTCAAAGAGACTGGTCTTCATTGGGGAGGCCTCCAGGTTTCCGTGTTCCAATGTTCCTGTTCTCCTTGTGAGTCACATGTCTGGGTGAGTGTCGGGGACCTGGCCACAGTGACAGCTTCTGACCTGCACAGATTGCCGTGCCTGGAGCAGCAGGCTGTGGGGCTAGCATCCTGGATTTACCTGCAGGGCCTGAGTGGAGGTTCTGTCTTGTGGCTGGGGAAGCTGGAGCAGGAAGCCCTCGGCACCAGGGGTTTCACCCAAGGGCAGGAGTGATCCAGCCTGCAGATCAGTCTGTGGGTCTCACCTGGAGAGGGAACAGGGATGGGGGGCAGGGCAAGAGGAAAGAGAGACGGAGACAAGTTGAGCAGTTCCAATCAAGTCTCGTTTATTGAGGAAGTGAACATGGTTTATATAGGGTGAGGGCCGGAAATTGTCGTCATCAGGCAGAGATGTTGTAGAGAGACCGGATAGGTCGCAGTCATGTCTGGCCAGGCAGAGAGGATAATGGGTAATGTAGGCAGACATACCAAATGCCCACAGGAGGGCGGGATGGGGTGGCAGCAGTGAGGCTATCACACCACTCCCTACACAGGAGAAATGCTGGTGGCTTTCAGCATCACGAGTGAGACCCCATGTCCTTGGAGAGCTGGGGAGAAAGGAGTCGAGACAGCGGCCACCCGTTTTCCGAGAGCGGATCCAGCCCGCTGAGCTCAGAGTCGGGGGAGGGGGGGAGCTGGTCATGCGGGGCTCCAGGGTGGCAGAGTCCCAGTGTCCTTTCGGGCTTCACGGATTTTACTGAAGAGATGTTTCTTCATTATCTGTCTACCCTTAGGAGGATTTTTGAGGACTTTATATGATTTTTTAAAATAGTTGTTACGGGTTATACTTGTTTCGCTGGAAAATAAAGCATCAGGGCTCCTCAGTGTCCCCTTCCAAAGGCAGGAACTTGGCTTCAAAACCACCTAAGCATTTTCATTAAATAGCGTTAGCTGCCAAGAGGCTGACATGGTTTAGTTGTTTTGTTAGAATCCTTCTGAACCGTGATGTGAGTCTTCCTAACCTAGCAGTACTGAGACACGCCTTGCTCATTTCCCACTGGGGAATTTTCTCTTTGTTTGTGTGATATCGATTCCTAGCTTTAGTTCTGTGTTTTAAAGGAGTATACTCTGGCTTTGGTCATTTACAATGTATTGAGCCGTTCCTTAGAGACCAACATACACTCAATTTTGGTAAGTATATTTGAAAAATTGTGTATTTTGGTATTGTTCAGATCATCATTCTTCATGCTAATTCGGTCAGATTGGATAATTTTGTCATTAAAAGCTGTATCTCTACATTTTTTCCGCTTGGTTTATAAGATAATGAGAAAAATATGTTAAATCAAGAGTACAATTTTGAAATTTTTATTAAGGCCATGTATATTTGGAAAAGGGAATTAAGAAGTGGTACTTAGATGTCTTGCAGTATTTTTTGCTCATATTACTATCAAGTACTATTTTTTCATAGTAATACTGCAATACTAGCTTTGGCTTGATAAAATTTATGGGATATATACTTTTCTATCTTTTGAATTTTAGTTTTTCTGTGCTCTTATTTTCAAGGTATATCACTTATGTGAAGAAAAGAAAATTTACTTGTTAATACAGCCTGATATTTATTATCTTTTAACTGGACTATTTCCTGTTTATATATAATAGTAATTAATATTTTTTACTAAATCTGTAGTATTAGTATTCTTTTATGTTTATACTATGATTTCTTTTTCTTTCCCTTTCTTTCTTTCTTCTTTTGGAATTCAAGTCATTTGCACAATTATTTTCCTGGCCTGTTAGCTAATTAACTACATGTCTTCTTCCTATCCTCTCAGCAAACTGAAAGGACCACATCAGACAGCGTTAACTTTATTAGAAACACTTAAGAGTACTTTTATAAGAATTTTAGGGCCATATGGCTTGGTGGCACAGTGTCTGCCTGGCAAGCATGAATTTGATTCCCAGTACCAAACCCAAAAAACAAACAAATAAAAACAATTTTAGAACAGTTTAATTCTATCTATCCTCTCTTTGTGCTGTTGTGCTAAATTTTAAGTCTATATATTATATCTTGAAGACATTCTCATTGTATGAAATTGGAAGATGTATCTATTTTTTTGCCCTTTCTCTGTGTTTCTATATGGGATCATTTTATTTTTGTCTGCCCAAATATCTCTTTAGAAGTTTAGTATAATTCTACGGGGATGAATTCTCAGTTTTTGACGGAATATGTCTTATATTAACTTCATTTCAAAATTTTTAATTAAATTTTCATCTTGAAATAAGTGTAGATTCACATGCAGTTGTAAGAAACAGTAGAGCGGGGAGTCACTTCCCGTGTACTGCGGCTCCCCAGGACTGCCCGGGGTGCCGAGCTGATAGCGTGGGATACAGAGCCCCTCCAGCACCCAAGGGCACCTCACAGTGCGACACTTTCCTCCCTTTTCTCCCCCTTCCTCAACTCTTGGCAGCCAGAAACCTCTTTTTTTGTTGTTGTTAGTTATATCATTTTGTCATTTCAAGAATGTTCTATTTACATGGAGTCCACTTTCTGGAACTATACTGGAATCCTTGAGTCTGCATAGCTTATAAGGAAAAGAGGAGTTTATATAGCTCCAATCTGAGGACACAGTTGCCAGCCTTGGCCTGGCTTGGAGAGGACCCCAGGGTGGATGGCATCGTGGTAGTGGGAGTGGGCGCGAGGGAGATCCGGTGAGACAGGGAGCGGAGGGGCTGCAGAGGGACTGGTCTGCTCTTTTGTAACCACCATCTCAGGAGAACTGGCAACAGTCCCATGGGACCGCATTGGTTCCTCCTGAGGTCGGCACCCTCAGTGACCTCATTACGTCACACTAGACCACATTCCATAAAGGCTCGCGCCACCTCCCAACACTGCCAGACCAAGGACTCAGCTTCCCAGAAGGCGAGGCCTTGGGGTCACACGGGGGCCACAGCCAACTCTTAGCATTGTGTAAGTGGAGTCCTACCATGTGCAATCTTTTGACACTGGCTTCTCCACTCAGCAAAGTTCTCGAGGTAGTCCTGCAAATGTGCGTGTGCACCGCGCTCCATCCCATTTTAGCGCCGAGCAATAAATTTGTTGAGGTTACATTTATGGCTCAGGCTCAAGGAACAGACCTCCGTGGTCTGTTTCATTGATGCTTAAAAGGAGTGTGGATTCTGCTGGTACGCAGAGTACATAAACACCAGTGTGAGTTGGTGGCGTATCCTGATTTTCTACCGATTATTGAGAGGTGTGAGGTCTCCCGTTGTAACTGTGGATTCATCTACTTCTCCTTTCAGTTCTATCAGTTTTTGTTTAGTTATTTTGTGGTGGTGTCGTTTGGCACGTGCACATATAGAATCATCTCCTTAATATATTGATACTTTTATCCTTATGTAATATTCTTCTCTCTAATAATTCAAATTATATTTAAGTGTGTACTTTGTTGACATTTATATAGTTATCCTGCTTAATACTCACATGACGTACTCTTTACCATTCTTTGAAAATAAGACTTTCGACCTGCCTCCAGATTGCATGGTATTTTCAGTGAGTTTGTGTAGATGGTGTGTTTCTGGGTCATTTTTAAAATGCTACCTGCTAATCTCTGTCTTTAGAGCACATATTCATAGTGTGATTATTGATGGGACAGGGATTAAGTTCACTGTTTCTTGCTCAATTATTTGTTTTCTGTTTATTCTTTGTTTTTCAGTTTTTTGTTTTGTTTTCTGAGAGTTTTGGGCTTTTTCACAGACTCACTCTTGATTCGTCTACAGTGTTTTGGGGTGTATCTCCTACAGAGCCTTGTCACTGGTTGCTCTGGATATTATCTTATGCATGCATAATTTACCAGATGCCATCATGTTACCAGACTGAGTGAAATACAGAAACTTTACCTCCCTTCCTTTCCCTCACACCGTCCCTCTTTGTAACATAATTGTCTTGCATATTCTCTCAACATATATTTATAATCACATCAGATAGTGTTATAATTGTTGCTTCAGATGTCAAGCATAATTTACAAAATTTAAGAGGGGAAATCTGTTGCATTTACTATGTTTTCTTTACCATGTTTGCTCTTCCCCAGTTACGTTCCAAGATCCCTTTTTATGATCTCTTTTTTTCTTAGAGAACCTCCTTTGTCCGTTATGCTGTGGTAGGCCAGCTGGTAACAGATACTTCTAGTTTTCATTCGAGAATATCTTGATTTCTTCTTCATTTCTGAAAAATATTTTTCCTAAGTCTTCGATTCTGGATTGAGTTATTTTCCTGAGCCTAGGATTCTGGATTGAATTGCTTCCTCCTTTTTTTTTTTTTTTTAATGAGAACTCTCCTTTTAATCAAAGTGTTTTCCCTACAGATAAGGTGTCATTTCTCTCTATTTTTAAAAGGTTTTTCTTTGGCTGTGGTTTTCAAAGGCTTAATTATGATGTGTCTGTGTACGTATTTCTTAGTATTGATCCTGCTTGGAGTGTTCTCATCTTTTTGAATCTTAGGTTTTTGACTCTTACAAAATTTGGGGAGATTTCAGTCATTATTTCTTCAATGAGCCATCCTCTTTATCCCCTCTTCTTTTAGGATCCCAAAGACATTAATTTTAAATCTTTCTTTGTAGCCGTACAAGTTTGTAAAACTATGTCCCATTTTTTTGGATTCTGATTTCTTCATTCTCAAAGGACGTTTACTTATATGTAAGGAATTTTAAATTGGCACTTATTTTCCTTAATGTCTTCAGAGTTTATTGTTCTACTTTCTTTGGGATTAATGTTTTGTTGAAAAGTGTTTTGTTTCTCCTTTAAAATTCATGTGATGTTTTTGTCTTACTATTTTCAGGATTCTGTCTTTAGTTTTGAGCCTGATGATCATGAAGTGTCTTCATGTGGATTTTTTTTTTTTCAGTTGCCTGTTTGGGGTCTGTGGAGCTTCTTAAAACTATAGTTTTGTTTGCTTTGTAAGTTTTGCAAATTTTTCAGCCAATTCTCCTTAGATATTACCTTTACCCTGTTCTTTCTTCTCTTCTTCCAAATGCATTTTCACCATTCCTCGAATGCCCTACATCCGTCTCTTCATTTTCCCGTCTTTATTTCTTCTTGTGATTCAGTCTAGATATTGTCTACCGCTCTACCTTTCATTTCACCTGTTTCATCTTTTGATGTGTCATCTCTGCTCTCAAAACTATTTATGTGTTCCTTCTTTCAGTTGTTTTTTTAAAGTTATTTAATTTTAATATGTCCCTTTTTCACATTTCAGTTTTTGTATGTGACTGCTCCACCTGGTTATCTGTGTCTTTTATGACTGCAAAAGTGTCTTTATCAAAGAGGCCCTAAGGTGCTACCCTGCCCTTTCCTCCACGTGAGGACATAGCTAGATGCCCTCTATGAACCAGGACACAGATCCTGACAGCCCCGAGTCTGCTGGAGCCTGCCCTCGCCCTCCCTGGCCTCCAGAACTGTGAGAAATAAAGCCTTGTTGTTTATCAGCTACCCAGTTAATGGCATTTTGTTGTAGCAACCCAAACAGAATCCAACACACAAAATGCCTCCCTTTTATCTGAGATTTGGGTGCTTAAAAGGATTGCCTTTGCTACTCTTTGAGGTCATCTAATCACTTTTTTAAAAAATTGATCTAGCTAGTGTTACCACATCAGTAAGAATGTTGGCTTGAAAATAGTGTGTGGCATGAGAGTGAGAAACAAATGTCATCCACAACTGTGTAATCTAAATATTCGCTTTCATTAGGGCTGTAATCATTTGGGTACAGTTATGTTGAGGACGTTTTCACCTTTTTCGCTTTGCCCATTCTTCTTGGTTTAAGTATTCCTTTTCTTGCCATTTTATGTCTTAGGCTAAAGCCAGATTAATATTTTAAGGTTCCCAGATGCAGAAAAAAAGGTAAGTTAACTGTCTCTATCCCATAAGAAATTAACAATAAAAAATAATATAAGGAGTAAAATAAACACATAAGAAATAATTCAACTTTCTTAAAGTGTACTAAATGTCAATGATGTCCATTTAATTATATTAAATGTAAATACATTAAATATAGAATATACTAAGTGTAAATTGTGTCCAGTGATGGAGCAAGGCTTCATGGTGTAAATCTTGGCCCTGCCACATAGAAGGCAGGCAAGTCACCTTATGCTTCAGTTTCTCTCTGAAACACAGAGGCTGTACAATAAATGACTCAAAGATGGACAACGCTTAGGCCATTGTTCGTGTATAGTAAATACTCAATTAATGGCAGTTAGTGTAATGATTGTCCAAGATCAACAGCTATAGTCATAGAATACATCAGCATAATTTACTCATTATGATATTTATGACTTAGTAAGAAGTTTGATTTCCTTGAGAAATTTTCTTAGATCCATCTGTTGCTAGTCCATTTTGTAATAACTCAGCATGTTTTATTCTGTTTTGTTTTTCTTTGCCTTTTTTGGGCTTGGAGGTAGAGTGAAGAGAACCTCTCCTTTATCTTTTAATAGAAACAAAGAGGAATCATTTTTTCCTGTTGTTCAGAATTTATTTCAGTGGTTGAATCATTCCCCACCGATGGGGCACGCACGTCTGGGGTCTGTGCAAGCCGCAGGGCTGTGGGGTGTGTAATACTCCACCCTTTTCCTGGAGGTCTGCATCAACCTGGCAGGGGCCGGCAGACAGACAAGAAATGGCACCTGCATTGAGCCACGTGCCCTGGGGCAGGGACTCAGAACTTTATAATACATTAACTTTATAATCCTCATAAGGACCTTAACACACAAACCTGGCAGCTCGGAGCACTTAAGTAAGTTGCCCAGGGCCCAGCGTAACCAGACGGATTTTAAAACCCGTCACCCCAAGTGACGAGTCCATGGCCTCCCCATTAATGTGAGAGCAGAGATAGCGGCATCTCTACTCAGAAATATCCAAGAAAGGCTGCTGAGGGTTGTCTGCTCAGGGCCCAAAGCCCCTGCTCGCTCAGGTGCGGGAGCCGGGGTCAGGCTGCTCATTACTGCTTATTGCTGGCCAAGTGGTCAGCCTCAAAATAGGCAGCCCTGATGTTCTCACAGCAAGTGGAAAGCGTGGTGGGGAACTATTTTTGAATGGACATTTTTTAATTTGGTGAATCATTGTCACCTTAAAAATATGACCCAGCATTTAGGTAGTGAAATGACCCATGGTCAGACTACGATTGGAGAAACCCGAGCGCCAAAGAGATCGGCATCATGGATTTAATCCTTCAGAGACTGGCGGCTTCCTCACTGTATGAGAAATCTCTGTACGCAGGTTGCCAAGGGCACTGGTGACCACGGGTTGGAAGCATCCTGGAGGACGGGGTTTCATACACTCACCGATCCCTGGGAAGCCAGTGTGCTGGCTAGGTTAATGTGTAATGAAGTCCATGTAGTCAAAACGAGAGCAGATTCAAGTGGGAAATGTGTTCATTTTTGTCTGTCTTAAAGTTGGTTTGAAGTCTTGAATTTTAGGTACTTTTAGACCTGAAAACTTCTCCTTTCAGGACGTCACCTACAGGCAGGACGTGGCACTGCAGTTCTAGTCTCCGCTGCCAACCCTGCGTAGAGGGAACTTCTGGTCAGGCAGCCGAGCGCTCAGAGGCAGAGAGACGGTAAATCGGGCAGCTCGGAGTAGCTGCAGTGCTTTTAAACAGAAACCCGGGACTAGAAATGGAGCCAATAGTGAATTTGTGAATTGTGGCTGCTACTGAGATCTGCACCTAAGCAGGGCTCCTGGCAAATCCCCCACCGCCTCGCATCTGAAAAGGGAGAATTCCTAATAGTATAATTTGACTTTCACAATGCTATAGTTGATAGTGTCAGGAAAATAAATTTGCCAATGAGAATCTATCTTTCTCTTAATCGGGGCTTGGATAGATATCAAAGAAGATGAGGAGGGAGACAGAAAAGGACATTCTGTGGCTAAGCGGTTTGATAATTAGTCTTTTCATTAAAGGTCCAGTTCTGACTCAAATGAAGAAATTTTGCTCTTTCTTAGAGACACGAACCTGGCCGGCTTGGGTTGCGCTGATATTCTGTGACACCTCACTGCTTTTCTTTCAAGAAATATGCGAATAAGAAACCAGAATAGAAGCCCTTATCGCCCTGGCAGTTAGGATCTGTGGGCTACTGTGATCTCCTCTCCTCCGCCCTTGGTCTCCTTTGCCCTTTCAGTCAGTGTACATTTCCTAAAAGTCTGTTTGCAGAGCACCTTCCTGTGGGGTTCATTTAATTTTGTTTAATTGGCTTCCTGTTAATTAAGAAGAAATAACTAGGTCATAAGCCTGCGTGCAGTTTAGGAGTGAGCTGCAGCGGTCCTGGAGGAGCGAGACGGAAGTCAGGGACCTGGGGGACTTCCTAGTGCTCTGCTGCTCCGGCTGCTGTGGGAGTGAACCCCAGCAAGGGGTGCGCATCAGGGAGGGAAGGCTTTTGCTTTAATCCCGAGGCTGCTGTAAGGGAGCAATGTCCTGAAGCGCTTTGGGTCGTCACTTTTGCGTGGGTGTCCTACCACACACCAATCCTGAATTGGTCCGACCTGCTTCCTCAGCCCGCTTCGTGTCAGGGTCATTGGACTGTTTCTGTTGCATCTCATGCATTCTCAGCGCATTGCTGTGGGTTCTTGCATAGTTTTCAAAATAGCCTTTCTTCCAACTTCCCTTGGGCTTCTGTTTTTCCATACTTGCTGAAAAATACATTTAATCTGCTAAGATCACTACTTGCAGAATTTTTTCTTTTTCTTTCTTTTGGTGCTGGGTTGAGGAGGATATAGGGAGAGAGAGAGGAAGAGGAGGAGGAGAGGAGAGGAGAGGAGGAGGAGAGGAGAGGAGAGGAGAGGAGAGGAGAGGAGAGGAGAGGAGGAGAGAGAGGCTTCATGCTGGTGATTGTGGGAACAGCGGGACCTTCAGAGTAGCAATTATTTTTCTACAAGGAACTGCAAAGAAAGATACAGGAGCCTTACAGAGGGAAGTTGGAGGCATATCTGAGTCACAACTTTGGGGGCTGAGGCTGCAGGGCTGTCCGTGATGGTTGTGCGCGCGCACACACACACCACAGTGACAGATGACCTATTGAAATAATTTCAGAGCCGGTCTGCGGTTGCTACGACAACCAGTGCTCTCTTGGCTTTCATCTGGCCATGTGACAGGGACTTTGACGTCAGCGGGAGGCAGTCAGTGGCGGAGCCGCGCAGGCAGAGCTGTGAGAATCGGGCGGATGCTGCCGCAGCGGCTGCTGCTTCCCAGGGTCTGCGGAGCATGGGCTGCTGAGTGCTGCGCTTCCTCCGCCTGAGGTAATCGTGGCGCTTTGTCTGCTGTCCTCAGAGGTGGCGAGGGCTCGAGCCTTCTCCCCTCTCTCACCTCCTCCAACTTTGTCTTTACCAGCAATTACTGTTTTGTCTTGCGAGAAATGTGAAACAGCAGGAATTTCATGCCTTCTCTGGCATTTGGTGAAATTTGGCTTAGTGCTGTGTGAAGTGGGTTAAAGTCTAATCGCTTTTCTTGCTCGGCATGGACTGGCATTATCTCAAGACACGGATTGTGCAGCTCGAGCCCGTAAGTGCCTGTGAATTCCAGGGACCCTCCTCTGGGCACCCTGTGGGCTGGGAACTCCAGCCACCGGCAGCGGCTCAATAACTTTCCCTCGTTGCAGTTGCTGGCTGACTGCAAATCCACCCCAGCGGTTTGGTATCTGGTTTCTGTCTGCAGGATTCAGAGTTAGCAGCGGTGGGAAAGGACGTTGCACTTTGAAAGTTGGGATTTTTCTTGTCAAGGGAGGCCTTTGGTGTTCTGAGAATACCCGGGAAAACTGTCAATAGCTTCCTGTTTAGAGGGAAAGAATCCTGGCTGAGCTGAGGCAGCGGAACCTGTGTGTGTGTGTGTGTGTGTGTGTGTGTGTGTGGTTGCTTTGTGGCGCTTGGAAAAAAGTGCACATCTTAGTGTCCTTCTCAGCAAATTGAGCTGGGAAGAGAATGGCAGTGGTTGGTCTTTTGTTAAGCAGTCATGTAAGCTGTCTTTCAAAAATAGAAATAATTATCTAGAAAAGGAAGTAACAGCCCTAAAGCTAAGCATGTCATCTGTATGTCTGCTTTAGCTGTAGTACAGATGTGGTCACTAAAAACTTGCCCCAGATCTTGAACGAATATTTTGATAACTGTGACTAATAAAGATCTTTATCTCTCTATTCCTAAAACACGATATGCTACCAATTTTTTTATTTGCATTGTTGGAATTCATTTCCTTCCCAAGCTTAGTAATTTGGGGTTTGCTTTCATTGCAAACAAACTGTATTGTTTTGTGGCTTGTAATTCAAAGAACTCTGCTACTAAAGTGAAAGCCTAGATTTATAACCTTGTCCCTGAGTCTTAGAGATTCACAGTTTCATAGGGGAAAAACAAGGACACATTTTAGAGTAGCACATGTCACATAGCTAGTATGTTAAGCTGTGGGGAAAAAACCAATTTAACTTTCCATACTATAGATGGATAGTATGTAAATTATATCCAAGAATATATTGTCTTTGACTTTTTTATGTTCTATATTAGCTTCAGAATTCTAGCACTTACCATTTATTTTTTACTCTTGTCAGAGAGAATTTCAAGTAGTATTTAACTGCAGTGATAAGTGAATGAATAATTGTGGCTCTATCAGTAATTTCTCAGGAGCTTTCTGTGAGTGGATATTCATTTTAGTTGCTGGCACTTGACATACCTATTTTTAATCAGAGCCTCAGTGGAGGATTTTCCAAAAGTACTGTGCTTATATTCAGGACACCTCTCATGAAATATCATCTCCTTATTTAATTGATCTCATAATTGTAATAACTCAGGGGCCATATTCCTGCCACCCCTAGAAGAATGTTAATTGATCTGTATCATTTCACTTGTGCAAGGACTGAACTGGTTAGCAATGCCATTTAAAACTGCTGTTTGATGGATCCACTTGGACGCTTGTTCTTTTACATAAACTCTAGAATTATGATGATAGTTTTTCTTGGTGCTCTCTCTCTGTTTTAAAGTCATAAGATGATTGTGTTCAGTGCCCTTGTGAAATGGACTGGATTTCAGAACTATAAAATAGAAGAAATCGATTCAGTGTTAGGGCAGAATGTCAGCAATGAAGTTTAAAGGAGGCAGTTTGTGCTGTGAAAGCAGAGATGCTCACAAATCTGCAGGGCTTCTAGCAAAAGCAGCAGAGGTGACTCTCACCAGGATGATCTCTTTACAGCACGAAGACTGTGCTGGTTTCAAGGTCAAGTTTGTTTCAGCTTCCAAAGATGCTGGCAAGGAGTGATTTACTCCAGAAAGCTGGCTCTTGCATTATTAAATGCTTTGTGTATCATTTCAGGGATTCTTAACTGTTTTGGTGCCACGGACCTGTTTAGAAGCCTAGTGAGACCTACAGACTGTTAGTAGAGTGATATTTTTAAGTGCATAAAATAAACCATGCAGGATTACAAGGAAAACCACCTGTGTTAAAATACATGAACCAACTTTTATAAATTGTGGTCTGTCCTTTATTAACAAAATATATTAATATGTACATGGACTCAAAGTGATAGGATAGCTACCATAATTTTGAGGTAGCGATGAGTCTAAATGATATTTCAGGACCGAGTTGGTATATCTACAGCTGTAATATGACACAGGAATACCTGTGACTTGTCTTGCCAGCTATGTTGCAGCTACTGTGGTTTGTGGCCTACAGGCGAAGTGAAGGAGATACTAAATTCAGTCTGAGGTTGTGAAAATAAACATGCTGTGTTTTTCCCACCTGAATTCCCCGGGCCTTCTGGAATTCTGCTTATCTTGAGTTAAATGATATGTGAGTCAGTGATGCCAAAGGTCAGAGAGCCACTTTGGACAAAATCCATAACCCCATTCCCACATTCAATGCCACCACATCTGATTTTATTTCCTGGATGTGTGAATTTCACAGTATTCTCTAAATTCCGTGTGAAAAGGCATGACATGTTCCCACAGCTGCCATGACTTTTTCTTACTTTTCTCTTGAAAAACAAATCTCTGGCTTTTCCTTATTTTGCTCTTGAAATCCAGAAATAGTCTGAGGTTACCTGCGCCGAGAAGCTCTTACCTCCTAAGGTGGGGTTAAAGAGAAAACTTGTAGTATTCATACGAGTCATGACTGCAGCTGTTCACAAAGGAGATTTTATCCACTCAGAAAAGAGAATCAAGGAGTGTTTGGATGATGAATGTTGGATGTCTTATGAGATCACAGCTGGAGGAAGGTTCTAGAAGGTACTTGTGTGCTCATGATATTTGAAGTGAGTATGAGAGACTTCTGACATTGCAGCTCTGGAAAGCACGTATGTGTGTGATTTGACAAACTGTCACGACCAGTTACTTCAGGTTTATCTGCTGGGGTTTCTGGGATGGGACACACTCAGAATGAAGTGGGAAGACATCTCCCAAGCGAAGTCTGGGGCATGGGGTCTTCAAGGTCAATACAAGAGGCATTAACATTACTGTTCCGTGTGGCCTGTGTGAGTGACGCACTTTCCCCACGCCTGTTTGAAGGTGCAGAAGGTATTGCCCCATTTTCCTCTCTGCCCAGCTGGCTAACTTTGCAGTCAGGTGGCTGCAGTCACAGCCCTACCTTTCATGTGTCCCAGGCCACCTTCTCTGTTACATCGGCACCTACCGTCTCTGGGTGAGAGAGGGGGCTGTGACATTTCCCACAAGCTGTTACGTAAACTCAATCCAAATCCCTCACATTTCAGATGGAAGCTTCGCGGTTTTCTTCATGTGTTCCCAGAGGAACTGTGAAAGAGGATTTTCTCGAACATTTCCTACTCTTTGGATTAGGAAAAAAAAAAAAAAACCCTACCTGCTTTAGAGGCTGTCTCTGTACATCCTGAGAGAGAAACTCAGAAAATGCCCAGACCTCTGACTAGGTGATCGGCGCTTGCCCCTGATGGCAGGTGTTTAACATCTTAAGCTCAGAAAGGAAGGTGTCATTATTTTTTTATGAAATCAACTTTTAGTTATGTGATTCCCTGTGATGGAAATTCAGCTGGAAATAGTAACCCAAGATGTAATATTTCTTACTGTTTCCAGAAGCGATGCCACAAAACTTAATGCTCATTAAAACTTTGATATAAAATTATATGATAAATATTGAAATTCACTGGAGCCACATTCTCCAAACTAAAAGCAGTCTGTTCTTTTTAATCTCTGTGGTAAAAAAATTTTTTAGAATACTCATTTATAAATGTCCCTAATTGAAGACACAGCCCCTCTACACGGAGTGTATATTGAGGTGAACCAGAATGTACTCAGTTCACAGTGTGGTTCTGTATTTGATGGGAGGAAAGATCTCCAGTCTGAAAGGTCCCCCAGCTGTCACTCCCTTCATGGGAGGACTGCCTGTAGCTTCTCCGTCGTGACCCGGTGACTCCAGGGGAACCAAGCCACCTTTGTCTTTGTCGGATGGAGTGTTAAAATAGTAATTCTGGATGTGCTGTGCCTTCATGACCCTAAGCCCATGTATTACAGGTTCCGGTGGGAAAGAGCTGCATTCTTTGCTGTCTGCTCAGCAGACTCCCACAGTCTCTCATACAACTAAGACCATGATCAACTTTGTGATGGCCGTGTCCCACAGAAGCCACACCCCCTACGCCTCCCTGTGGCCTGTGCTGGGTCAAGCGCTGCTAACACCTCTCTCTGCACAAGTCACTAACAGGCTCTGCAGCCACGGGGCTCCCTTAGGCCTTTTGAGCGCTTCCTGTCACCTGTCACGGGTTTAGCGAATCCTAGTTACGTTGTGGATCCTGGCTTTTGCTCAAGTGTTTGTCACATTCAGTAAGTGTGAGCACCTGTTACATGCTGGGCCCTGGACTGGCCTTCGGGGCTGTTGCGGGAACCCGTAGGCCGGACACTGTCCTCCTGTTGGGAAGGCAAGTGAGACTGGCAGGGACTGGCCTAGAGAACCACTTTCCTTTAGGCCACTTCTCTCCTGTGCGAGTCATGGGACCCACTTGTTTCTTGTAGGTAACCCTTAAAGTGGTACATACGGAGGCATCCATACCAAAGTGTATCTCTCCCATCTTTCCCAAACTGCCCCGTTAGGATCAGCTCAGCACGGCAGCCAGTAGCTCCCAGTCCCGCTGGCACAGTGCACAGCGCTCAGGGTTCACTGGGTCAAGGTGGGGAGCAGCGCTCCATCCTCAGTCACTGTGAGGGCAGGAGTGTAAATCCCGTCTCACCACTTGCTGCTGATGCTTAGGGCGAGTCTCGAAGCCGGTCTCCCACCTGGGGAGATGAGCACATGCCATGGATTTCTGAGTGGTTCACGTGGAGAGTCACTGATGGTGCCAAGTCCTGTTCGCAGCACTTTCTACCTCTGGCGCGGCTGCCACCGCCAGCCCTGCCCGTGGCTGAAGGGATCACTGCCAGCGTGGGAGGAGATTCGTCCCTGGTGTTAGGCTAACAGGAAGCTCTGAGGTCCTCTAAGCTGTGTCACAGTAACTACTTTTCCTCCCCCATCACCCAGCTTTGACGCTAAGGCAGCAGAGACGGAGCTGACACGCACTGCTCAGTGCTGGTCGCGTTGTGTGCTGGGTCTCCATATGTCTGGCCCCAGAGGCCTGGCTCCCTGCTCACCATGCTGCACCCTTTCCAGCTGGAACAGACCGCATGAAGCACTGTGATAGGGCATGACTGCTTGTACCACCCAGAAGCAGGGTGCAGTCAAACCCAGCCCCGTGTGTCCCTGCCCGTCTCCATCGAGGGGTGGCGTCTGGTGCCCACTCTGTGAACCTGAATGCTCATCTGAGCAGCTCTGAGTGCTGTGGGAATGACACTGGGTGACGTTCGCGGCCAGATCACACAAAGACACGACTTGTTTTTCTCTTGGGCCGTTCTTCATCTCCCCCGTGGCCTCTGCCCTTGGAACGCAGCCTCCCTAAGGAGAGGTCACATTTGATGTTTCACCCCAGCTCTGGTCTTGGCCAATGTCCAGTGCCAGTGCTGGGCATCTGAGCAAGCTTTCAGGTGATCCAGCCCTGGCCATGGGGCCTCCCTCGCCCACCTGGTACCCAGGGGTGCAGAGATGAGCTGGTCCCCGGTGGGTCCTGCCCGTAGGTACAGGATCGTGAACAGCGGAAAAGGTCTTGTTGCTGATTTTGAGGTTCTGGGCATGGAACCCCAGGCCTGGCACATGCTAGACGAGTGTTCGCCTGCTGAGCCACACTCCCACGCCCCTTTTCTTTTTGGCCCTATGTCACAGGGTAATCTCTTCGGCTGTCAGGGTGGCTGGAACGTGAGGGTGAAATGGCATCTGGAGGGCTCAGCTTCTGGCACAGAGAGCTAACTAGGTTTCCGGGCTCCGGGGTGAGCGTCTCACCTGACTTCAGACAGGCTTTGAAGAAGCACGCGCTCCAGTTACCAGCCAGATTCTGAATGAGCTTTAGGGCCACGCCCTGCTTGCACGTGGGAAGTGGTGCTCTGCGTCTTAGCGCTGCTGCTGGTTCTAAGAGATTTAAGTTTTTGCAGAGGCTCAGTGAACTCACTCCAGCCCCCTGCCGCCTGGGTGCTGTGGGCCGAGGGTCCCGCATCCCATGCCCAGCCCTGCTGTCTCGCCTGTCCACCTTGGTCTCCCTCTGTCCACCTGTTCCGTCTAACCTGCTGCCGGGCCGTCTACTGTCAGGCCTGCTGTCTCCTTGCCCCTGGGCACTCTCGGCTCGGAGGCTCACAGCAGTGCGGGGGAATTCCCTGTGCCAGGTGATTCAGCTCCCACAGTGGAGCCTCAAAGCTGCCAGGACGATGGCTGTCCCATGGGTGTTCTGCTCCTCGTATGGGTCACACCTGGCATTTGGGATCCTCAGAAATGTCCTCGTCCTGACCCAGGGAGGCGTCTCTCTCCCTCTTCCATAGCAGGGTGAGCAGCACTGGGCTCCCTTCTGGCTGCCTGAACTTCACGCCCCTGGTGGTTTTCCTACCTCCCCGCAGGAAGGTACCAACCACTTGCCCATTTAGCCCTTGCTAGGCGCCTCCAGGGCCCTGCCCTTGGGCACCTGTGGAATATTTTTTCCTCGTCCCAGGGCTGGAGCCTCCTCCACTAGCCCTCCTCTGGGCACCACAGACTCTGGGCCATGTGGTGCCCTGGGGTCCCATCACCCAAGTCTTTCAGTAACCAGAGCATGTCTTACCTCGTCCGAGATGGCCCGGCTCAGCGAGGACTTCAGGGGTCAAGCAGCACCAAGCGGCCTTTGAGAAGCTTCGCAGCTGGTGAGGAAGCCTGGGAGCAGGCGGAGCCAGGGTCAGGCCATGTCTTCTGCCCTGGCTACAGCCACGCATGGTGCCTGCAGCCCGCTGGGCATCCAGTGGGTACTGATCAGATTGCTGCTCGATCAGTGAGTGGCTGAGCTCCAGGGGGTACAGTGCTGAGATGGCTTTGGAGAGGAAATGAGATTGGGGCCTTCAGGCGTGTATTGGGCGTGAGCAACAGAATTGAAAGGAGGATTCGTGAGTAACATCTCGAGAAAATCCCGAAGAGAAACAGGATCCCCACACATCTGGAAGTGAGAAAATGGTTGGAAGAAGAAAAAAATGTGTAATGTATAGAGTGGGCCCGTGGAAGATCTCAAATTTACAGTTCTAGCTAGCTTTGATGTGATGGATACCAGGAAACTACTGGACGGTCAGGGGCAGGCAACCAGGGTGTCAAACAAACAGTGTTGTACGGTACTTTAACATCCTGTTTCCTTTGGCTTTAGACAGTTAATGCTAAAAGCCTGAATATGTATTACATGTTTCATTTATCTCCATTTTGCTCATAGAAAAGTTCCAACTATTTAAATTTTTAAAATGTAATTTTCTTTTGCCCTCAATATTGTCAGTGGCCTTTTAAACTAGCCGGTGATATCTGTGCATGGAGCTGTGCACTGCCATAGTTATATGGTCTATTATTTACTAAAGTTGTGTCTATCTAGAGCCCGAGCCAGTTGAACAATTCAAGCTTTTGTAACATTGTCTATAAAAACCATTCTATAATGATTATGTAAAATTGTAGTTGCTATTCCTCATGAAATGCCTGGATATTGTACCATTACTCTGAAAAAATACTTGAATGAAATCACAATGAAAAACTAAATTATGCTCAGCAAAGTTTTGGTGTTAAGTTTTATATCATTTCATTATATCCAAAGGCTTTATTTTTTGTTTCATTTTGTTTTCTTTTTGGTACCGGGAATCAAACTCAACCTCACACTTGCCAGGCAAGCACTTACACTGCTGAGCTAAATCCGGCTTTTGTCCAAAGGCTTTGAACACGGCATCAGCATGTGTGTGTAGCACCATCGGAATGGAGCCCACTGTTCTTGAGAAAAGTACTGCAGATCATACATGCAGAAAGTGTGTGTGCTCTGTGGTGTACTGCGACAGAAAAAGCCCTGCGTAGCTAACAAACACATCAGTCAATCGCTGTGGCAGACGCAGATTGCGAGGTTACACAGCGACACTGGGGTCGTGTAGGTGATGACGAGTCCTGCCCCGAGGGCCACCTGCGGGCGATGGGATCAGCGTGTGGTTCCTTAAGTGTTTTGAAAGCCTTGAGAGCAGTCAGTGACCTCAGCTGTGACAGGGATGAGCGGGCTGCTTCCCACTCTGAGGACACTGTCGCTGGCCAGCACTCTGGCTGCCGTGGGTGTTTGAGGACGGAAGCAATGCCCATGTCCTGAGCCAAGGCCCGGGTTGCTGCTGCTCCTGCCTGGCTGTTCCGGGGGAAAGGGCGGGGCACCTGGGTGAGCCCTGAGCTCGTGGAGGAACCTACCTCGTCGGGGGTCAGTGTGGAACCGTGCAGTGTCTCGCTGGAGAACTTTACAAAGAACCTCAACAAAAATTTAAGGGGAAGTTGTGGTTTTTGAGAAATTATTTTTCTGCTATATTCAGAAGACATGCTCACCAAATCGAAGTCATTTAAGAAAGATGAAACATCTCAGCCAAAGTCTACTTTATAAAGACTCTCATTGAGCGAGGTGTATGCCTTGTAATCCCAGAACTCATGAGGCTGAGGCAGGAGGATCCTCTGAATTTAAGGGCAGTCATGGCTACATAGTGAGTTCAAGGCCAGCCTGAACTGAGTAGAGAGACCCTGTCTCAAACAACAACAACAACAACAACAACAAAGATGCTCATCCACATCTGCCATTCTTCTTCCCAAAAATACAGATCACTTCCTGCTTTGAGAATTCAGCAGTAGATATGAGGTGTGATCAAAAACACAGTGAATATTGAAATGAAAGAGAAATTTATTACAGTAAAGGATGCGTTGCCTTTAATTCCTGTCAAAACTCCTTGCTTTGAACACACACTCCCTTGTCCTTTCCTGCAGCCCCTCTGGAAGTCCTCTTTCATGAGGGTCTTTGCTTGCCCTGTCCTGGCTGCTGCGATGTCCTCTGGATTCAGACCATTTACCTCCTGTGGTCATCTTGGCTTTGGGGAAGAGCCAGGGGCTGTGTGGTGCGAGATTGGGGAACGAGGTGGAGGAGGGGCTTCTCTGGGAGGTCCTCAGTTTCCCCGGGAAGTGTCCAGATTCCTCTTTTGTGTCTTTTTCAGGCCTCTTAAACCCAGTCTCCGGCTTTATTCAGCTCACGAGATCATTCTTCTGTTATTTCACTGAAACGTTTGTCTTTGCCGTCGTCTTCTCCTCTTCTCAGGGAAAGCAGCTTGGGTGTCTCCGTCTGAATGCGTGTTCCATCCTTTGGGTGTCTCCCTTCCCTCTGCAGCTTTTTCCCGTATATTCTCTCCCCACTTCTGTATATACTCAGAAGATTTCTCAATTTTGTCTTCTGGTTCTCAGATTTGTTTTTGTGTTATTTCACTTCAAATATTCAGGCTTACTACTTGGCATCTTTTTAAAATCATTCTTTTTTCTTTTTATGAGTGTGACATTCTCTCAGATTTTTCTGAAAATGGTACTTTTTTAATAAGAAAATGGTATTTATAAAATTGATGCTATTTCCTTTAGCATCAATTTTCTCTCTCTTTCTTTTGAGACGGGGTCTCACTATGCAGTTCAGGTTGGCTTTAAACTCACTTTGTTGCCCATACTAGCCTTGAACTTACAGTGATCCTCCTGCCTCAGCCTCCTAAGTGCTAGGATTACAGGTGAGCATGAATTCTTCACTGTCTTCTTGGTTTTTCCTCAATGACTGGTGACAGTTATAGGCCTGCTCATATTTGTAGATGAGAGGCTTAGTGCAGCTGGTCGAGGGGACTGGCAGGGTCTCCTTGGCAGTTACACAGGGGCAATTTCTCCTAAGCGCCTCCTTATGAAAGGCAGGGCTGGGAGTGTGGTTCATGGGAGACGAGGGAGTGGAAATTACACATGGGGATTCGTGACCGCCCAAACTATCACCATCAGGAAGGCTTTGTTTTTAGGGTGAACGGTGACATGGCGCCCTCTGTGCAGACCGTGGACTGAGGGAGAAAGACAGAGCCGTGCTCTGCGGAGTCCTCGTGTTGATTACCCCAACTGCCCCTTCTTCCTGGGGCCTGAGGCTTAACTTCTTCGGGGCTCTGTTGTGAAGAACACATCTCACCTGTTTGTCTGCTGACTCCCATGTCTGTTTTGTGTCAGGGTTTTCACTGGCTCAACTCAACCGTATCTGTTTGCTGTTTTCCAGAAATTCCTTAAAATCTTCATCTACCGATGGTGATGGTAAGCTTTCCTGCTTCCCACCCCATGTAGGTTCAGTCTTGGCCATGCGGCTGGTAAGCCCTCAAGCCAGGTCTGCCAGCTTGAAGGAGAGGCTGGTGGCTTCTGGGCCAGGTGCCGCGGGTGTTGGTGCCAGGTACCTCCCCAGGCCTGCAGGAATCGATCTTTCCCTCTTTGAGGCCGAAGACTGCTCTCCTGCTCTGGCTCTGGCTGGTTCCATTACCAACCTGGATTGTTCTGCAGAGATAGCAGAGTGGAAGTGGCAGGGTCGCCTGGCCCATTCCGTCCTCAGACCCCCAACATCTGCCCGGGCGGGTGCTGCCTCATCCTCAGGACCTGCTCTGCCGCCCGGCTCCTAACTTCCTGGGCCTTGGCACGATGCAGCACAGTGCAAACCTGATGCTAATGCCAACCACACAGCTCTCCAGCTCCCCGTCCTCCTCCCCCTCCATTAAAGTCTGAGCTCCCTCAGGGTGGACTGCATGCGGTTTTATGTCTGTGTGCTCAGTATACCCCAGGGGGGCTGGCATGAAGGGCGCAACAGACTAGCCACGGAGCAGACAGAGACATGCGTGATCTTGGCCATGACCCTGCGAAGTGTGCTGGCTTCTCTCACTGAACAGGAGGCCGCAGGCTTCCTTCAGGACAGGCGGCTCTTGGAGGCCGCATCAAGCAGGAGGAGGGTAGTGTGAGGGCTCCAAGGTAACCCGGAGCCGATTTGGGGGCTGCGCTGGTGGGTGCTGTTCCCAGAGGGCTGTGGGTGACCAATGCAGCCCCAGGAGCCCCTCATCTGCATTCTGTCCATGTGTCCTGGGAGGCTGTCAGGTAGCAGGGGTCTCCGCTCGGTGCCAGGTTCATGAGTGTTGGTCTTATGACAGCAATGGGCAGAAATGCTGTTCCAAGGATCTGCAGGTGTCCGTGGAGGCTCCTTCCTGGTTCTGTATAACCCTATAGGAAAATGAGGCCTGAGGGTGCTGGCGGCCTCATAGCGCCTCGTGACCTGAGCAGAGAAGCTGAGGTTTGCATGGCACAGGGCCCCAGCTGGTCAGAGGAGAGGAGCGACCCCAGCAGGACTGGTGCTCCCTGGAGGTCCTCACATGGAGCCAGGGCTCCTCTGCCCACTCGCTGCCAACCCCTCCGGCACTGTGACAGCTGCTGGAAGTTGTATCCTGCAACTTGCATTGATCTCTTTCTAGGTTCGTGGGAATAAATCACCTGTCAGATAACACACAACTTCCTGTAAGAGTTTCGAAGCCAGGCCTCGTGTCCTGCCTGGTCCTTTCAGAGCCCCGTCTTTACTTTGCATTGATTTTTTTCTCCGAGAGGGTAATCAGTTAATGAATTATGATCAAAGGACACCTCTGGGTCAAGAAGGCTCTGTGTTGTGGTTTCTTTCATTGTAGGCCCCGTGTCTCTAAGTTGGGGTATAACTACTTCCAGGAAATGGTGGGTCCACAAGACAGCGCTGCTCTGTGGGAGCAGCTGAAGCATCCCTGCGCTGGCCGCCTCCCTCTGATGTCTGCTCCCACACGCTACCTGGAGGAAGGGCTGCAGCCGGCGCAGAGCAGCCAGTCTGTGCGCGTGAGTCACTGAATTCCACTCGAGCTCCTATTTATAACTGTTGGGGATTTCTTGGCAGTGTTTAAGAGGCAAATGACTCAAGTCCTTTTAACTTGTCATAGCGGCATTTTAACTTTGCCTAAGCAATACCCCATGACTGCCAGAATTAGTCACTTCCCATTACCCGCTCTTGAAGCAAGCTGGTCCTGATCTCTCATTATGGGTGAGAAAACCAAACCCTAAGGGAGTGAATTTCCACCTGGGCCTGTGGTCATCAGAGTCAGGTCCAGGTCTGTGCAGCTCCCTTCCCCGCTCCCTGGTGAGTGTGCTTGCCGTCTCTCATCAGTCTCCGGGGAACATACGTACCAAAGCGCACAAGGCGTGTGCTGTTATACGAGTGGCCCTGTGTTTAGGAAAGGAAAGTTCGACTGTGGACTCACATAGGAGTCACTTAGAGAGCTGGAAGGAAACACCTCCCACCAGACGCAGATTCCTTTGGTCTAGGGTGGGGCCAGAGCACAGGTTTTGTGCATGGAAAAGGAAAAAAGAAACCAAAGATAAAAGGAGAGAAGAGAGCGGAGGAAAAGAAAAGTCCTGGGTGCGGTGGGTGCTGAGAGGCTGGGGCGAGGTGCTGACCTTCCAGTTCTGAGCCAGGGGGTCTCCCTGGGCTCCCCATCCTGCAGATGCAGCCTTCTGAAGTCAGGTATGTTCAGCCTGGATTCAAGTATCTCGTGTGAGCATGCGTGGCTGAAAAGCTCACTTCTGGTGACATAGATGGTTCTGGAAGGGGACAGGGACCTTGTGTGCCCACTGTCTCGGCCTTGACACCAGGGACCTCCCAGGGCTTCCTTCCCACAGCGAGGCCCGCAGAACACTGGCTCTGGGGCGGTTCTGTGGCAGTGAGTGAAATCTAGTGCTGTTTCTCTGAAAGATTTGTGGGTGCTTTTAATTTAGCTCAGTGGTGTAAGCACCTGCCTGGCAAACGCAAGGTTATGAGTTCAATCCCTGGTATACCCACCCCCCAAAAGAGGAGGACACCATAAAATTTGTTTCCCCTAATCAACCATGGAGCCCTTTCCTCCTGGAATCAGAATCTCCAATTCCTATGGCGCTTTTGCCATCTCCCCCGCCCCATGTCGGGGGCTTCTGTTTTCAGGCCCCTTCCTTGAAGCCCAGGGGTCTGTAGTGCCCTCCTTGGGGCGAGGCCTACTCCCCAGGTCCCTGCACTCGGGTAATGAGGTGAGGATGCAAGGTGGAAGGCGGAGAGGCCCAGCCCTGCCTCAGTCACATTCTCCTGACACGTGGTTGACCCCCAAGAGCACCTATTGGGGTGTTCATCGAGGGAACGGGACGGCCCTGTTATTGCTGCCCTAGGTGGTTCCACAGGTGCGCCCAGGGTTGGGGTCTCAGCTGACCCACATTTGCTGGGAATGGAGTGTTTTCCAAGCTGGTTTGCATGGACCTAAGAAGCAGGTGAGGGTCCTCCTGAGTCCCTGCCTCTCTTTTCTCATCTCTCCCAAAGGGCCACCTAACAACCTGGCCCATCGCACTGCAAAACAGTCCTGGAAATAGCTGACCAAAAACTTCACAATAATGTAGAACATTACCCTGACGAGTCCTTTAGGAATCAGCCCCATCTATGGATGTCCTGCCCGGCCTGTTGGTACCTAGTGTGAAGCTGGGAAGATCCAGGCGCGGGCAGGAAAGGCTCCCTGACATAAGCTATGTGTGATCAGCGTTACCAGTTTAAGTGAAGAAGAAACGGAATAGGCATGCGCGGTTTTCTTTGGCGATTTTACAGTGGTAGTACTGACTTTCAGCAGGGGGTACGAAGCAAGCTTTTCTTCCGTGCTGCCTGCCTCTGCAGCCTGGGAATGATGCGCTGTTGTGGGAATTCCTTCCCCCACCTCGCCTCCCTCCTGGGCTTGCTGACCTAGGAGGCCGCGGGGTCCCCGGGCCGTCAGACGTGGGAGCGAGCGTGTACTACCGCGCGGGCCGCCCCTTGGCATTGCTCGTGCGCTCGTTCCATCTGCACCTGCCTGACAGCACGACCGCCAGGCGACCTTTGGCTTTTATTTTTGGGTGAGGTGCAGACAGAAAGAGAAACACACGACCTCGAAGAGGAAGAATTAGGACTTGTATGGGAGTCACAAAGGTAATGACAGGAAGGGGTCCAATCTGTACAAACCGCACACTGCAAGCTATGTTCCACTTGGGGAGTTAAATTTAAACACTGCTGCCACCCGTGCAAGCGGGTACAAATACAGTGACCGTGTTTTCTTAAACCTGGATCAAACGCAGTCTACAGATTTTATCTATTTTTTACATTTTAATTTCTTAAAGTCTTCAGAAGCATAAGGACTAATCCATACCTAGTTTTAGATGAAGAAAATTATTGGGTTGAAAAGGAAATTATTTGAAATTGTGATTCTGGAGGAATGGCCACCTCTGTACGGTACCTTGAGAGAAAGTGGGACTCGCAGTCATGCTGTTTGCCAAGTGTGTCAAGAGTCTCGGTCGCCCCGTGACAGCTGGCACCGCAGACAAGTCACTCGCTCTGAGTTTATTTTTTCCTGGTGGAGAAATAGCAACTACTTGCCAACCTACTGCTTTGCAGGAAGCCAACCAAGAGTTTGCATAATGAAGCTGTCATTTCTAATCATTCAGTGTAAATTGTTACCGCGGAGAGTAAGAAGGAGCCTGCTTACGGGGGAAGCTCTGTATGATGGGAGAAAATCTAGAAAAAATAACATTTACGCTTATGTTGGCTGATGATCATAATGCCCACTTCCAGATGAGAGCTCCGTAAGGGAGTTGGGCCAGCATGCTGGTCATATTCAGCTGTTTAGAGCAGAACAGGAAATCCTTCCCAAAGAGGAATCAACCAATGTGCCCTTGGCCATTCGAAAGCAGTCTGGTATTCCAGGAGATGCTGAGTATTTTGGGGTCCAGGAAAAAAGCACAGGACACATAGCAGGTTCTCTGAAATTCAAGGCTGTTTTCCTGAATTACATGCCCATAATGTTCCCTGGCCTATTCCAAATAATCCTCCAGGCTTCAGGGTGCCTCTGATCCCCAGGCCCAGTGACAAGAGCAGAGGCTGAGTCGGTCTCTCAGTGACCATTGCTCCTGTTTGAATCCTGCTGGGTGACCTCACGCCTGTTTGGAGCCCTGGAAATGCTAGAGGCCCTGCCTGCATGAATGAGGTGTCTGCTTCCAGTCTGCCCAGCCGCAAGGCTAATTTTGTTTGAAATCTCACAGTGCTTCTAAAGGTACAGATATAAACAAACAACAGCACACTTTTCTTCCAGCCATTTATTAGAATCAGGGTTAGGAAGAGGTTTTAACTTTCATACACTTGAGCCAATGGGAGATGGTTTTACAGACCAGAAATTTGAGAACCCGGCCAGTGGACACAGTGCTGGGCCGTGGCCTTCTCTCCATCGCAGAGGAGGGTTGGGACCCGGAGGAAGGTGCAGGTCAGCTCCCCTAGGCAGTTCCCTGAGCGTCAGAGCTGTGCCTGGCTCCTCATCCCGTGTGACCAATGCAACTGCAAACTACCTGCTTACCCTGCCCCTAAGTAATGGTTCTACTTAGTAATGGATAAGACTCCTTAATCGCTTACCCCTAATTAATAGATAACGCCTGTTTCCTCGTGAGTGACTTTAGCTTTATTCACAATAATCTACTTTGTTATCATTCTAAGTCCTGATTTTCAAATCTCCAGACGTTGTTTTATGTATAGGCACATATATATGGATTTCATCTACCAAAAATCCTGATACTTCTTGAATAATTTACTGTATACCTGTCCTTATAAGTACTAACTGCCTAAAAGATACTTTTAACTCCTCACAGTAATTATAATAACAATTCTAATAATTCTGTTATCGTTTTGACTTTATACATGATGAAACTGAGACCACTAGAATCTGAGCAGCTGGCCAAACATACTGAGTTTTCACATGAAGAAGTGGAGTGCCAAGCAGCAGGTCTGCGTGTTTCCAAGCTAAGGGTTCTGAGAGCTGATGGGGAAACCAGTGATAAATATCAGGAACAAAACAGGAACCAAACAGTGCTAACTGAAATGGAAAGATGTCCATACATGGCAACAAATCAGTTACACAGCTATAAGGAGTCTGATGAGATTTCTGCAAGTTGAGTAGGAATATTATGTGTGTGTGTGTGTGTGTGTGTTGAAATTTCTTTGGAAACTGATAAAAGTTTTGGTCCCCTTTTCTTAAAAATGTGTGTATGCATACACACAAAGTTTCATATACAACTTAAAAGTTCAGGTTAGAGTTTTTCACATACATACACACGCACACATACACAGAGTATCACATATAAAGACAAATCTGCAAAGATATGTATCAGGTTGTTAATTGTGCTCTTTAAGGGATAGGATGTCTTAGCTTTCTAGTGCTTTGACAAAGATACCTGAGAAAATAGGTAAAGAGGAGAGGTTTGTGCTGGCGTGTGGCTTCAGCCCCTGAGCCTTTGCAATGTGGATTTGGCCTGCGAGGCCCAGCACGCAGGGCAGGAGCGGTGCCCAGGAGCCTGCTTGCCTCATGGCAGCCAGGAAGCCAGGAGTGCAGGGAAGAGGCAGGGGTCGGAGTCCCCTGCCAGGGCAGCGGGGAGCTGGCCTCTTTCCGTAGGGCTCCAGCCCTCCAACAGGGCCACAGGCTGCGGACAAAGCCTTCAACACACTGAGACAGGAAATCCAAGCTAGGGCAGCCCAACCCCATTTTTCCTGTTCTCCTGTATACTTTTCTGTATGGTTAAATCAATTTTCAGTGAACATGTGCTATTTCTGTAGTGAAAAAAGCCTTAAGGGAAGGCGCTTTCTCTCCCGTTTGGAATGGAAGCTACTGCTTCTTTTTCTCCTGGTGGACAGGCTTCTGACACTTTCTCATGGCATAACCCAGAGACAATGAATACCACTCTGAAAAAAACCCAAGGCACGCCTCCGTGAACGCACCGTATTATACCCTAAAGAAACGCTCCCTAACAGTTAAGAGTAACTAGAAGTAAGGAGGCCTTGGGTGGGGTGAGGGAGCCGCGGAGAGCACTTCTGACAGTTGCTGAGCACTGCTGTAGGGGTCGTGGGCGGAGCTCTCCCGGACCTTGAGGCTGGAGGACGGTGCTCTCCAAGGATGCCCGCAAATGGTGTTGGCGCCGGGCTGCCGGAGACGGAGCAGAAGGGCTGTGGCAGCGACCTGGGTGCTAAGCGAATTGCCCTCAGGCTATCTGAGACCTCTTAATCTTCATCTCAGCCTGGTCTGGCGCTAGCCGGGGTAGTGGCGCCCGGGACGCTCTGGGGTTCCCGGAGGGAACTCTGCGCCCTTGAGCCGCTGCCCCTGCAGCACCTGCAAAGCGAGGGGTGAGGCGCATCGTAGCACAGAGCGAGCAGCGCCGGCTTCCAGGGCCCTCTCTGCCCTCAGGCTGCCTCACCCTCACACGTGCACCTCACCTCACTTCTGTGCAGAGAGCTCCTACCACTGCGGGTATATAGCCGACTCTGGGCGTAAACAAGGAAGCCGGGGGCATCTGTCTCCTCACCAGAAAGACGCACTTAATCACGCATGCTTCGTGGAGGAATCTGTCACCTTGCAGCCTGGTTGGCGCCTGGCGCAACCTGGATTTCTGTACATGGTGGGTTTGATGCAGCTGGAGACCCCAGTGGTTCTCAATGCCAAGGACGCTGGCTCGTCCTTGCCCTGACCTCCCACCTTTGAAGCCTGCCCCCCTCAGTGTAGCAACCACAGGAGCAGCAAATCTTTGTGCGGCCTCTGGGTGCACACCAGTGTGCTGGGTAAGAGGACACGGCTTTCTCCTGCCCCAGCAGTCTGAAAATAGCGCTGGCAGCTCCTCTTTGTTCTCCTGGGGGTGATGTAAGTCCATTTGCATGGAGGGCGGAGTGTAGAAGTCCAAGGCAGGAAATCGTATTTTACATCCTGCTCCGTGGGGTTGGGACCAGAGAAGGGTACGGATCTCTCTACATGCTTCTTATGCAACGGGAGAGGTTCCTGCGTCCCAGTCCTCCTGGTTTCCGTTTGCCTGGCACCTCCAGGGGCCTGAGGTCCCTGCTGGAGGTACCCTCTGTTATAAACAGTCCCGCTGTTCAAGCGAGAACAACGTGGGCTTACAGTGTGATGCAGCCACTTTCTGGCTGTGGTTTTTGTAAAATTTCTCACTTTCATCTGTTTCCTTGCATAGCGGTATTAATATCTACATTGCAAAGCCATTAGGAGGATTAGATTGGGGTCACATGGGAAGCACCTGGCGCTCTGCGGCGCTCCAGAAGCAGCAGCTAATGAGATCATTAACGCGCTGCTAGCACTCCCACTTCCAGCCGACCAAGCCGAACCCCAGCCCCTCCTCCCCCTCCTCGGTCCCTGGCTGCAGGTGGTGGCTCCTGTTTCCTGCACCCCTCTGACTAGACATCTTCTGGGGAGCCCACACGCCACCACCTTGACACCCCCAGGTCTCCAAGGCCACTGCACGGGTGAAGGTCATCAGAGGCCACCCCAGCGCGCATCGCCGTGGCCGGCCAGCAGGAAGAGCTGTGCGCTGCCTCAGTGGTTCCCTCAGCTTCACGACACCCACGTCCTCTGTCTCCTGTCTTCGTGGCTGCCCCTCCTTGGTCTCTGTAGCAGGAGTGCTTGATCTTTACATTTTGGGGACCCTGGACTCAATCATTTTTCCCCTTTTCTATCAATACTTATTCCCCTACTGGGCCCACCCAGTCTTGTGGCTGTGAATACTATTTTTGTGCCAGCGATCCCCAAATATATGTTACCAACCATAAGCCCAGTTTCAAAATCCAGACTCCTGTGATAACACAAAACCCTACTCGAGTAGCTGTTAGGGATCTCAGCTCAAGAGCTCGTATTTCAGCTCAAGTACGGGAGGAGAAAGCTGATGTCCCAGGTTGAAGGCAGTCGGGGAGGGGGTGGGTCTGATTTTTGTTCTGTTAACCTTCAGCTGATTGGACGAGGCCCACCCATGTGAGGAAGGGTGATGGCTTTGCTCAGCCACATGTCTGTCACATTCAAAAACCTCACGAAAGCACCCAGAATGTAGTAAAGTTTGGCCAAATAGCTAACATCCCATGGCCTGGTTAAGTTGGCATGTAAAATTAACCATCACACAGAGCAAGTCCAGTAGCTGGACAAAAGCCACCCTGCGTATACCTTCCCTGCCACGGGTTGGCGATTGGGCCCTTCCGGTTGGAGCTCACGTGGAAGCCCTTGGAGTCACCCTTGCCAGCTTCTTCCTGTCAGGAAGTCCTGTGCCCTTCAGGTCGGGCCTGGGCTTCACTCGAATCCTTTTTCCCCTCGCTGTTTCCTTAACGTGCTCGCAGCTGTTGCTCAGAGCCCTGTTGGGAACTCGAATTCAAAACTGCTGCCACCAGCGCTCCTGTCCCCCGCCCCAGTTTCACCCGAAGCACCTGCCCTGCAGGTCCTTATGGAACCCACTGTTCCTTCTCCGCCTGCCGCAGGGAGGATGCCCCGCCAGGTGTGCAGAATGCGTGTGACCGATGTGCTGGGTGAGTTTGCGTCCCACGGAGAAGGGCATGAGGCCTAAAGAGTGAACTCTCAGGCCACACCTGAGGGTAAAGCTCCTCTGAGCGGCTCTGAATGTGTCATAGGAGGTGAAAGAGTTGTGCCCTGGAAAGCTGCGGTAGGAGGCAGGACCAAGGGGCGGGACCAAACTGTAGTCACCTTTCCCAGTGGCGCGAAAGTACCCCCAATCAATAACCTGTGCATTACCTGTGCCCGCTCTAAGCGCCACCCCGGTCAGAGGTTATATGAGTACCCTAACCCACACGTGCGGGTTAGAGAAGGCCAGGCTGTCTGTGGTCGTGCACTTCTCTCCAGTCCTTGGGAATCAAGGTCTCTTTTATCTCATATTTTGCTGTTTCACCGCACCGAAAATCCTAACAGGAGGAAGTACTGGCGTCTGGTGCCTGTCCAGGGCTCTGTTCCTAGCTATCGGTTTTCCGTCCTTACACATTAATTCTTTTATCTTCCTAGAGTACTTGCAGTATGGTCTCCAGAACACATTGGAATTTTTATTATTTTTGCATTGTGTTCCACAAACATGAGGCACACACTTACTCTGCACACTTACCGAGCTGCCGTGCTTGGATTGGGAATATAAAGCGGCACCCAGTAATGCCTGGTCTGTTAGGGAAACACGCACATGTTAGTGAGGATACAGTTCTATCGCTTTAACGGAGACTGAGTAGGCAAGGCGGGAGGATTCTTTCTCTCCTGTCCTGGTTGATACACAACTAAAGGAGCGGCTGTGTGCCCCCGAGGTTATCTGAGGTTCCACTCTGTCCACATTTCCCCCAGAGAGTAGAATTTGGCTCCTGCACCCACATAGGCATTCTAAGCTTGGATGGGAGAAGGGGAGGGGCAGGTTACAGGCGGCACTGGGGTCTCCATCTCTCTTCTGCTCAGACCCCAGGGGCTGGGACCTGGTCAGGTTGGCATGCGTAAGCCCAGCGAGAAATCCATCTCAGGGGCCAGCTGGGATTCTACTTCTAAAGGGAAGAGGGGGGAGCTGGTGACTGGGGACAAGCAGGTCTCTGCACGGCCATGTCTGTAAATATCCCCTTCGCCTCTTGCTATGGAATAAATCTTCAAGGGCAGAGCCACCTTCTGTGCCCTCCACACCTAGAGCATTTGACTCCTGCACAAATACCCGTTGATGAGGTGATTTGGGTAATGCGCTTTCATCCAAGAGATTTGGTAGCGAGGTTTTATTCTAATGCCCCAAACAAACACTGTTCACTCCCAGGGTAAATACTGCAGGGATGTCAGTGTCACAGGCCATCACACACGCCCCTCATACTGGGCTAGAGAGGCCTCGGGTCCTGAGGCACTTGCAGGAGGCCAGCTGAGCAGGACTCCTGCCCCAATGCGGCCGCGGCCTCTGCCCCCTCAGCCCCAACCTACAGATTTGCTGACCTAATTCTGGAACACAGAGACGGTGCTGAGTGGGGGTGCACCGCATTCCTTCCCCGACTCCTCATGCTTCGTGGGAACTGGGCCTCAGTCTTCCCCTCCCCCCAGGTGGCAGTGAAGCTGGTAGATTTGTTCTCTCCCTCCCGTCCATGAGGAAGCGAAAAGGGATTTGCTGGAGGAAGTAAATAGAGCAGTAGTAAAGCATCCCTCCCCCTGCATCTGAACAGCTGTTCAAACTTCTCACTACTCCCAGGAGGAAGGGGACAGGACACCAGGCTTCGGGCTGTGCAGGGAAGGCTCACTGGAGATTTACGATGGCTCGCCCTGCCCTGCCCTGCCCTGCCCTGCCCTGTGTTATCTCCCTAACGCCGCCTGTGAAGAAAGGCAGGAGCGGCAGTGTTTGTCCCATTCCTGAGAGCAGCCCTTTGCAGGACATAACTTCTCGAACTGTTTGAGTCTAAACATCGACTGCTGATACCAGATGAGACTTGACATGAAGGTTGGAGACAGGGGCCAGGCCCCAGTTGAGAATCTGGGTAGAGCGAGAAGCCAGCTGCTCTGGGGACTTGCGAGGGGCTGCTCCACGGTTCTGGAATTTCACCGATGCACGCTGGCCTTCCTGCATTCATCTGGATGTCCAAGGAGTTGGTCAGCCCCGGTTCAGACAGCTGGATGCCCCCCTGCTCCAACACCAGCCCCTCCCACTCCAGATGCCAGTCAGCAGTGACCCCAGGATGAATGAAGGTCCCTCCCTCTTGTGCTGTCACCTGTCCTTCCAGCATGGAAGCTGGAAGTTAGCAGCATGGACTTCAGTCAAGCCCTCCCCGTCCCAGTGTGGGATGGCTCAGAGCTGCCCTGCCCAGCCAGGCTCCCGGCTGGCCCTCCTTCCCAGCTGCCTGCAGCCCGCAGGCCAGGAGGTGACACTGCAGTGACAAAGCTTGTGAACAGACAGCCTGTTGCCAGCCAGGCCAGCCAGGTGGCGTGGGAGGAGAAGAAAGTGCTGCCCATGTGTTCTTGGCGTGACAGGCAGATTGTCAGTATCGGAGGGATTCTGCTTGGAGAGACGGGACGTGATGTTCTCCAGCCAGGCCTAATCTGTGTCGCCGCAGTCAGCAGCCCTTGGAGAATCCCATCAAATTCAGGTCTGTGGGGCTGGAGCCGTGACCTTGGGTCAGCTCCCACCATCACCACCACCTTCCCTAGGGCGGCCCCTGGAGGGCAGTGAGAGTGACACAAGACAGGTTTTGGGACAGCTGTATGTTCTGCTATCTTTCCTACAGAAGGAATTCAGTTTGGTCACCTAAAGCATTGATTCTTTTTTCCGGTGTTCTTTGGAGCAGTGTGTGCAGTTTATGGCTTCTACTCCTGGCCCTCTAGAATGCTTTGGTCAGATGGAAGAATTGGAGAAAGAGCAGGAAGCAAAGCATTGCTCTCCACCCAGGCAGAGCAGGTCAAGGAACACGCTAGAGACCCACCTGAGACCAGGTGCATGCACGCTAGAGACCCACCTGAGACCAGGTGGGTGTTCCTTTCAGAAAACACGACACCACCTCCTCTTCATTTCACTGCTTACAGTTTTCTCTGTGTATCGGGCCAAATGCAAACACCCATTTCTCTCTCTCCCTCTCCTCTTCCTGTCCCTTCTTCTTCACTTCCTCCCTTTCCCATCCGCTCCTCCTCAGTTTCTCTTGGTTTCCTTTGTTTCTGGCGCATTAGCAACTGTTCTGGCTTACTGCCTAGGCTTAGAAGACAGAATCTTTGTGCAAATTTCTTCTTGCCATTGGCATAGAAGCACTGTATAAATCAGCGAGACACTTTGTTGTAAAACTTTCTCATTATCAACATGCACTACTGTTTCATTTTATAAATGCCTCTTTGTCTTCCAGAAAGCATTTCAGATTAAACAATGCTGTTATAGAAAATGTGGGAGGTTTCTGCTTGTATTGGCTGATTGAATTGCAGATGGTGGCCAGTTGAAAATATTAATTTGTACAGAACGCTGTAGATGGAAGTGGAGATTTAGCTTCTTTATTAATCAGCAGAGCCAATGGATCTCTACTTTCCAGTCAAAGAGCTCTGAGATCAGCATGGGACCCAGTTCTCCATTTTAAATCTGGACCCAGCCCTTTCCTTTTCCATCTGCCGGATGCATGATTCAAATTAAATTACAAAAAAAACTTTTGCTCTATTTGGGGCACTAGCAGTGCACAGGTGTGAAACCTCCCCTGCTGTTGAGGTCCTCACAGTCCCCCCGTCATGGCCTGTCTGTGATGGTGAGCATGGTTCAGGAGCAACAAGGTAGCTGGGGTGTGTGCAGGGCCTGGGACACCTGGGCGGGAGAGGGACCCTGGGTCAGAGTATGCAGGGCCTGGGACACCTGGGCGGGAGAGGGACCCCGGGTCAGAGTAGGTCAGGACACCTGCTCCTTGACAGCACCTGCTCGTTAGCTGGGTGAACACAGCTCTAGTTGCTGGAGGGGGGGATCTGAGGGACCCCAAGTTAGCCAGTGAGTAGCATGTGGCCTCTAGAATGTGCTTGGTTGGTGACCCTTGGTCACAGCAGGGCAAGTGTTGTGTCTGGCTTTATTGGGCAGGAGTTGGGCTTGACCGAGGAGGGACAGTGATGTCACGGGACACTGCAGAGCAGCGTGCAGAACAGACCTGCCCCTCCTGGATGGGGCAGGAGGGAGGGAGAGAGGGCCAGGTGCCTTGGAAAGGAAGCCTGGGTCCGACGCTGAAGCCCTTTGCCAGGTTGGGCTGAGGGGTTGGTTTGATTGTGAGGCTGTCGGGAGCGATCGGTGTTTTCAGAAAAGAGTAGCTGGAAACATACGTTTTGTAAACTCAGCCTCTCTCCAATCTGAGGGAGATGAGTCTGGAAGTGAGGGCCAGACCATGCCCATGTTCACCACACCAGTATCTGTGAAAGCCCCACCATGTCCCAGGGGCATAGATACCGCCAGAGGGGGAGGGAGACACTGATCAATGTGTTCTGACATAACATCGATTTTCTAGAAACAAGGGGCCATGCAGAGGCAGGGTGACGCAGAAAGGCCGTGAAAAATGATTTTAGGAGAACATGCCATCCCTCGGAACGCAAGAGCACAGACTCTATCATGGGAGCTGCGGGGAGGAGAAAGCCAGCCGCTGTCCCTGCCACTGTCCTCATTCTTTGGGACGAGACTCCAGGGCTTGTGCTGGCCAAGGCCCTCTGGGGCCAGCTCATGCCCTGTCTTCACCCAGAGAGGTCGAGAGAGGCGAGCTGCCCAAGGGAAAGGGACCTGCAGCCTGGGTCACTATTCCTGTGTCTCATTGTGGCACCTAGAATGCTGCACTAATTTTCTTCAGGTGAGAGTAGCACTAGCCTTTGGAAAGCTGTTCAGTTGAGATGGGAATGCGTTAGTAATGGAGACCCTGGGGCCCAGTGGGGTCAGGTCGGGTTGGACACTGAGGCCGTGTCAGGTGAACAGGAAGAGGAGGTGATGGTACACAAACACTGACGTGGGCCCAGGAAGAAATGGCAAAGAATTCCAGCAGGAAAGGGGCTTTGCTTCCTGGATAATAAAATCCCAGGGCTGTGGGAGAGCAGGGATGGGTCCCTCCGGTCCTTGACTGAGTTACTCTTTCCCGTTGCCAGCAGCACTGTATTGGAAAGATGGCCACAGAGTGGGTGTGACTTACTCCTGGGGTGAGTGGGCAAGTGCTCTGCAGAGCGGGGAGGCTGACAGGATAAGCCTGACCATCTGGACAGGGCACACTGTGTCTGTGGAGCTGCATTCTCACCAACAAAACCTTGTCCAGCCACATTCTCTTGTGGCCATATCTTGGGGTGCTGGGCAGCCCCAGGGATGCTGCATCAAGGACTCCTAAGGAACAGCCACTCCTCAGAGCCCTTTTGCCCCCCAAGAGGTTTCAGTTGAAGTGTTGAGCTTTTCAGTGAAATCCTCAGAACGAAGGTTCTTGAGACATTTCTTTCCACAGATGGCAAAGCCATAGCTGTCCATGGACACTCAGGGATGAGGCCTTTTGGATCGAATTTTATCCCATTGGTTTTAATAAAAAAGAGGGGGACTTTCTCCCTGGTCACCCTGCTGGTAACACACCGACTACACGGTGCACGGCGTGTCCAGGACTCCGTGGCTTCCTGTTCTCCCCACGCCAGCCACGAAGCTGCAGCGCATTGCCAGTTCAAGCTGAGCTCACAGTGGCATACACTGTGGGGACTCTCTCATCCCCGGGCACTGTCACTGGTAAAGGGTACCCTCGCTCACCCTGTTGTCCCTGCATTCCAGATACAAGCAAATTCACACACAACAGAGGCCAAACACCAACGGTTCCCCTCGGAAGATTGCTTTGTCCTACCCTGCTGTGTAAGGTCGCTGATGGTTCACTGAAGTGGGCGTCAGCCTAGAATGACGAGACAGTAAGCATAACAGGACAATGCAGCATGTCCCCAAATGTTTCCATGTAACGTCTTCTTTCAAAGTCTGCTGCTGTACCCACATTGCCTGGCCGTGGGGTCCACCTCTACCCCAGCACAGACAGCTGTGCTGGACCTATGTGACCCAAGTGCTCATCCACCATGATCAGGGTGGCTATTTAACTTAGCATCAAGATACGGGCACTTTGGAGAGTAAGATGGAGCATCGCTGAGGACGTTGGTGCAAACCAAGAGGGTACGGGAGAAAGCAAACCTGAGAGACATCTGCAGATGAAGGCAACTTGCTTAAAATTTGAGCCTCGGAGTGTGTCGCATTGTGGTTACTGTCAGTGTTGCAAAAAGAAGAAGGAAAGGACGGTGAATCCTGCCTTCAAGACACTGGAATCCACTGGCAGAGGGAAGACGTATGTGCAAGAAAACTGCTGGCAACAGCATGTCTAACAAGGGGCAAATGAATGGCAGGCACAGGCTGTGGTGACGCATGCTGCCTGAGGGCTCAGGTGATGTCCTGGAGTCTCCAGCTGAGTGGCCCGGTGCAAGGTCTTCAATCTCTTTGAGTACTCATTTGTTTTGATCGGTTGGTTTGTTGACTGGTTGATTTGTTGATTGGTTGGTCTGTTGATTGTTTGTTGACTGACTCATCCATTTGGTGAACATGTAGACTTGCTGTGTGCCACACATGATGGTGGCCAAGGGCTTGGTCTCTCAGGGAGATGTACTTGGTTCCAGTGGCAGCTCTGCCATAACAGTGAGACTTAGAGTTTACCCCTCTGACCTCCAGGTTTCTCATAATAGCATCTGCTCTGGTTTGAATATTGTGGTCCCCCAAATTTGTAGCGTGAAAGCCAAACCCGCAAGTTGATGGAGTTAGGAGGTGGGGCCTTGGGATGACCAGGTAATGGGAGCAGCATCCTCACACATGGGGTGGACCCTGAGGACACTCGGGAGGGTGCCACCCAGAGGAAGGCAGCTGACAGGCCCTCATCAGTCATGGGCTCTGCCAGCACCCAGGGATGGGACTTCCTGTCCTCCAGAACTGTGAGACAGACGTGTCCTTCCGGTTTGTGATGTTGTGTTACAGCTGCACCTGACTCCTACCACTGTTGTACACTGTCCTGAATGAGGAAATAGCCTGAGGGTTTGTGTATGAAATGTCTGGCAGTTTTGAACATGTAGGAAATACTCAAGAAGAGATAGAAGAGATAGTGGTTGTTATTGTGTGTCCTGAGCAGGTTGCTGGAACTGCAGGAGGACTGGGAAGAGGGGTATGCTGGGAGGTGAGAAGGGGACTCTCCAGGCTTTTAGAGAATCCGGGGAATCAGTGAGGTGAGTGGGCAAAGTTCTCCGTGCTGATTGCAGAACTTGAGGCTTTGACTCCATGCATCCCTCTTCCTATTAGGGTGCTGTCAGCGCCAAGGCAGAAAAAACTCAACCTCAGTTCTGAAATCACGCATGCACCCTCGCAGGGCTGGGATCCTGTCCTCTTCCTTACAACTGTGGCATCGCAGATGGTGAAGAAAAGCTGTCCGGGAAGGGAGACGTGGCTGCTGGGTGACTAACTAGGGGCCTAGACTTCGGCTCTCCCCCTCGGTAGCTCTTCAAATCCTGGCCCTAGTCCAGGATACCAGTGTCTCCCGTCTAGATCCTTGGTCTTCCTATGCCCATTCCCACCCTCTGCTCTCCCATTGGCCACTGCTTAGCTCTGGATGCAGCGCAAGCCTGACTATTGCGTTTCCCAGCTTCAGAACTCTCGGGTCAGCTGCAGCTACCACTCTGCAGATGTTCCAGGTATTTTATTTATAGTAGCCCCCTCCACACTTACCTGCAGTTTTGCTTTTCTTGTTTTCAATTACCTGAGATCAACCATGGTCTAAAAATATTGAATGGAATATTCAAGAAATAAACAATTCATAAATTTTAAATGCCCCATTCTGATAAGATGACACACTGCCCTGCTTCCTCCTGCCTCATTCACAAAGCACTTCTTGTCCGGGTGTCTGCACCTGCCCGTTAGTAGCCCACTTGGCTGCCAGCACTGCAGGGCTGCCCACAGCTTCCGGTGTCCCTGGGGCTCTCGGCCACAATGACTGCTGTGTGTCTCTTTCATCATCCCATTAGGGACAGTCACCCATTCGAGTTACTTTGTATTTTACAATCTTCCCACTGTCTTCTCTGTCCAGTAGCTCCAGCTGGCTTCTGAGCCCCCAAAATGTAGCCGACCCAAATTGGACTGCATTGTAAAACACATTCCAAATTGCAAAGATTTGGAAATCCTAAAGAGAATTGTGAACCATTTCATTAATGATTTTTAAAATCCTTACATATTGAAATAATGATGTCTTGGGTTACGGTTTTAGGTTAGATACATTATTAAAACTGACTGCAGCTATTTCTTCTTGATTTTTCACATGGTGACTTGATAGGGCACACATAGCTGGTGTGTGCAGCTGTGTTAGCCACTGTCTGTCCCATCAGCTGCGTCCCCAGCCCAGGATGTCGGCGTGTGGAACCCAGGCATGACACTTTCCTCAGTACCACGTGGGAAAGTGAGATTTGGGCGTGAAAGAGCACAGAGCAACTTGGTCTGTTTGACAACAACTTTGCAGGGTTTACCTTTGCTGACTCACCCAAAGCTTCTTTACAAAATCGTTGTGTTGTGAGTACTTCAGGGACTAATCAGAACTGCAGCAGACAGACCCTAGAATGTGAGGACTTTCAGTGAGGGTTGCTTCTCTGTTAGTGTTCATTCTGCCTGCTCATACCTTCCTCAGCAGACTCTGTTTTACATTTGAGTAGTACTGGTGTCTCCATGACTACAACTTCCAGAATATTTTAGTTATTTTTACAGTCGTTATTAGGGATAAAGAAGCAGATGTAAATTATGTTCTTGGCATTCAGTTCCTCTGAATTAAAGCTGACGGTTGCTTTTTTTTTTTTAATGGATGAAGAATTATGTACATATAGACATATATTGTTTATTTATTGTATTCTTAGCTAGGACTATTTAGAAGACCAAGAATTTTCTATTTCTAGAAAATATTTAAGAGAAACTTTATTTACAATGGCACAGTGGAATCAGAACATAAAAAATGTATATATTTAATGGCAGACACAAGGGAATTCAGCACAGCAGCCAAACAAACAAATAAAAGGCTATTTTGGGAGGAAAACTCTCTTTTTCCAGAAATGCCTTTCTGCTTTAGAAATAAATTACATTGGTGGTCCAGAGCCACACCCCGAAGGCTCCAGCCTGATTATCTGGTTTTCTGACAGAGCTGAACCCGTCCAGCTGCACTCTGCGATGTGCTGGCCCCGGGTGGCAGATGCCATCATGGAGTCCACGGTGTGCGCCAGGGAGGCTAATGAGTGCCCGTGCCAGGCCTCGTGGAAGGCACCCTCTCCTTGGGCTTTGATCCTTAGAGGCCACTCTGAGAAGCTCTCCCCAGTGACACAGATTCCAGGATGCAGGAGAGGTCTGGACCCGCCTGCTCATAGGTGGTCAGCCCTGGACAGCCGGGCAACCCCTCCTCCCCTCCCTCTTTCCCTCCTCCCCCCACCCTTCGTTCTCTCCCTTCTCTTTTGTGACAGATGTACATGACATAAAACATATTCCCTTCGGTGTGGACGTGGCATCCGTGCACTCGCAGTGCTGTGTGGCCTTGGCCACTGTCAATTTGCAGAGCGTCTTCTTCACCCCAGACAGATACCGCTACCCGCAGCACTAGCTCCCTCTGTGTCCCCTGTCCCCAGCTCTTGGGAAGCTGTGTTTTTCTTTCCATTCTGTTTCTAAGCGTCTGTGCATTCATGCACGCTGGCTCCGCCTGGCTCTGTGCAGCTGAACACGTGTGCGTGCTGCTGAAGGAGGGCCGCCCACTGGGCCCTTTCTAGTCAGTGTTCCCCAGGCTGATGCAGATGCCTCGTCCTCCCGGGGACAGCTCTGCCTGTCTCACCTGGTGCACTGACCGAGGATGAGATGTGGGGCGTCCCACGCGGATCGAGTTCACGGTTTGCTGATCACAGCCACGTGTGCCATCAGCCACATTAGCCCTGCTGCCCAGGACAGAAAGCCCGGCCCGAGTGGTCACTAACGAGCAGGCAGAGCGTCCATGTGGGCCCACTTCCAGCCCACATGGACGTATCCCCAGAATGACCCCAGGAAGGGCTCCGAGGTCCCAGAGCACACCTGCCAGCCCCTGGCTCATTCTCAGCAGGGATGCAAAGGTCTGTGACTGCTCTGGGATTATTTCCAGTTCTTCCTAGAAACTGCCCTGACCTGGTGACCATGTGCCAAGCAGTGGGGGCTGCACTGAGAATGCAATTGTTTTAAGAGAAAAAGGCCAGTGTCCCCATTTTGGGTTAATGGGGTTACTTGGAGGGCTCCTCTCTGATCAGCAGTGGGGTCAGCTCAGGAGCAGTGTTGGACAGCAAAGCAGTAACTTCATGCAGCAGGACCAAAGGGACCGTGCACCACAGAGCTAAACCCACGCGCGAGACAGCAGTACATTTGTGCTGCCCCGCCAGTGAAGATGCATGTGTGCACACACACGTGCACCCACCCAGGTAGAGCGGTGCAGAGCCCCACACCCACTGCACCCCAGCAGTGGTTCCTGCCCGAAGAGCCCAGCCTAGTTCTGTTCACCGGTCCGCTTCCCCTTCGCTATAAGCGTCGGCTTTCGTCAGCACAGCTGCTGCAGCCCTGGGTAAGCGCAGGAGTCCTGGGGTCCAGTCGCCGTGTTTCAGTGCTGACACTACCACGTAAGCGCTGTGTGTCCTTGGGCGGCTCACGGCACCTCTCTGTGCCTTGGTCTCATCTGTAACACAAGGGCAATGGTAGAACTGAGGGAGTTAGTATGCGTGGGCACTGCAGGACGTGGTCCCCGCCAGCCTGGCTCACTGTGGCCAGCAGGGGAGGGAGGAGGAGGGAGGTGCTGGGTGCTGGTGACCTGGGCACCTACTCCCAAAGAACCACTGGTGCAGACTGAAGTCGACGCAGTGACTCACAGTGATGCTGACCAGATTGGCGAAGGGAGCGTCCGTCTTACCACTTACACAGCAGAGTCCTCGACCTCGGCCAGGCAGCACAGGACGCTGAGCATTTTCCCCACGTCCTCCTGTGCGTGTGACCATGATAACCGCAGCGCGTGGACGGCGCACAAGCTAGGGCCGCCTCAGCACTACCCCAGATGCTCAGCACCAACAACAGCACTTGCACCTCTGTTCCGCCTCCCTTTGGAGATACGCCAGGGGCACATGCCCAGAAAGCGGCCAGGCCTCCCTGGGGTTCTGGGGTGAGCTCCAGCCTTTGGGGAGTTTAGTGACAGGATGCCATCTCCTTTCACTGCTGTCATTGGAGGAGGCAGACCGGGCAGGGTACCGTGCAGTTCGGTCAGGACGGTGACTCCTGTGTAATCGTCATTTCCCAGCTCAGCAGGAAGGCGCAGGCACGGGCTGCAGCAGGAGGCGCTGTACCTGCTTGGGCGCCTGAGTCCCAGAGACTCCGGCCTGTGCTGGCCGCAGGAAGAACTTGCTGTCTTAGCCCATCTGAAAGTCACAGCGAGCAGCCTGGCTGGTGGCTCTGTCGTGTCATCAAGGTTTCCCGTCCCGCTTTCTCATGTCTCCCTGCATCCTAAGACTTGGTCACAGCTTGGTGTGGTGGCACACGCCTGTAGTCCCAGCCCTCAGGAGGCTGAGGCAGGAGGACTGCCCCAAGTTCAAGGCCAGCCTGGGCTACATAGTGAGACTCTGGCTCCAATAAAAGGAGACTGGGCACAGATGACACCAGCCGTTGCAGCTGTCACCTCCGACTGCAGAGAAATGGCTGCTTCTCTTCCTGCGTCCCGTTTTAGCAGCAAGGAAACCCTTTGCCCGAGGCCCCCAGCTGCTCTGCTTTGGAGAATCACTGTGAGAACCGGGGCTCTTGTCTTTCCCACCTCAATTCCTGGCAGGGGGTGCACCCAGAGTCTCTGGATTCGCCTGCGTCCTGGCGGGAGGAGAACACGTGGGATGGGTGTTGGGGCCCTGCTGTGTGGCGCAGGGAGAGACAGAGGTGTCGGGCACCCCGCCAGCATGGGCGACTGCGGGTTTCAGAAGCAGAGGTGTCTAGACTGGGTGTCCTGGTGGAGCCACTGTCATTGGAGTGTCACGTTCCTGTTGACCTCATTGACCCCGGGCCACATCCGCACATGGCCACTGTCTGGTTGGATCTTCTTCCCTCAGTGCCACAGGTGCAAGGGGACAGTTCGAAGGCCAGCTGGAATCCTACACAGTGTGGCGTTTATAAAGAATCGAAGTGAGGACTTAGCCGAGTACCAGACCTGAAGATGGATCTAATTAAAAACCGCGTCGAACTCATGGAGGCAGGACCATGGAGGAACCACGTGGAAGGGTGTGGGTGGCGGGCATTTTGGTGTTGGTGTGGGTGGAGGGAAGCAGCACAGAGTCTGTGGGAGCAGCAGAAGTGAGGCAGAGCAGCTTGCTTGGCCTCTGCAGCCAGCCCTGAGCCGCAAACCCCGTCCCGAGGCTGAGTGGACTTGAGCTGTCAGGGGTCTGCCTGGGCCTGTTCCTATGCTTGTGTCCTGCAGAGGCTGGAAGGCACATAAAGAACAAATAATAGCACTAAATAAAACACGCAAGAAGAATAACGCTAAATCCGTGTATGGCGACTTCTATTATTGTGGCGCTTGCTGCTATTATTCATGTGTGACGCTCTTATACACTTGATAAGGTATTCTTGGGCTGGGGATTTAGCTCAGCAGCATAAGCGCCTGCTTTGCAAGCACGAGGTCATGAGTTCGATCCCTGATACCGATAAAAGAAAAAAAAAGATAAGGTATTTTCACTCTCATCTTGCACACAGGTGTGCTTGCTTTTCCTTCCCAGCTCTCTTTCTGTGTGCTACGGTGTCACCTAACAATTAAAGTGGAGACTTACAGCCTGGGGTCCTTGGGTTCAAATCTTGCCAGTCTTAGATGACTTCATCTCCTTACACCTCAGTGTTGTCACCCGAGAAATGGGGCGAGCTGACTTCCCTGCCCAGGGCTGGTACAGGGGTTGGTTGAGGTAGTGGGTGCATGTTCAGCAGGTGGCCAAGCCTTGAATTGGCAGTGATCTGTAGGCCTGGGGTTACCAAGAGGCCCAGGATGAGTGAGAGAATTGTCACACGGCAGGTGACTGTGACAAGGAAAAGCAGCAGGGAAAGAGCCCGTTTATGGCAGTTCGCACTGACATGTGACTTTGTGATTAAGGCCCCCCACACAAATGGTTGTAGCTGAGTCATGTCTGTAAGAGCCTCTAATGCAGCCTGGCATCTCCGTGGTGCGCGGAGAGCCTGCTGTGCAGTATTCCTTGGTTTCAGTGTCTTTGATGGTAAATGTCCCAGGAGAGCTCGGCAGTTTGAATGAGGCCATGAGATGACAAGAGTATCTGGGCTGGGGATTTAGCTCAGTGGTGTTAAGTACCTGCCTGGCAAGTGTGAGGTTGTGAGTTCGATCCCCGGAACCAAAAAAAAGAAAGGAAAATGTCTGTTGATTTTCTTCACCTAAATCTGTCACCACCTTGAAAGCACACTTCCACGCCACTGAAACTGCTGCTTGCCTCAGTCCAGGCCTTGTGCCTTTTGCTCCTCGAAGCGGGTCTGTTATCCCAGGAAGAGGGATGCATATTAGATTGGCCAGATTTTCTCTTGTCTGAAATCACTAGGTTTTACTTTGCCCAGTGGAGTCAGGAGTTGGCAGTCCGGCCCCTGGGGAACCTGGCGTGGCTCCTGGGCTTCCCAGATCCTTGGCACCCTCCTCTGCTCACCCCAGGGTGCTGAGTGAATCTTTCCATCGTCCCTGTGTGTTTCTGGGTAGAAACAGCCCAGGCACACTGTGGTGACTGCCTGGCACGACTGCCTCGCACCGCCTGCGGGCACCACGGTCAGTAGACAGTGTCACAGCTCGTTTCCTTGAGGGTGAGGATGTGTGGCAGGTAAGGCAACAGTGAGACCAGGCGTCCGCCCCACCTGAAGCGCAGGTCCTAGGAAACTCTAAGCCAAAAACGGGGGCTGAGCGTAGGACTCTAGGCTGGAACACGCGTGAGCACATGCAGGCCCTGGGTCCCCTTCCCAGAGGACAGCAACAAAGCTGCAGAGTGGCACAGTCTAGCTCGGCGGGGTGGAGGCGCCGCCACGGCAGCGGGGGGGTGGGGGGGGACATTTCCCTGACTGTGAAAACTACTCCAGGGAACCTGAATTATGCAAATGTAAAGCCGGCGTTCTCTATGAAAACGGAGATGCTTAAAATGCTCTGGTGCCCTAACACCGTTCTGCTCCTGGAAGAGATGGAGGTGGGGGTCCTGCAGAGAGGCAGAGCCCGGGGTCCCAGTCTGGGGCCATGGAGTGGAGCACAGGCCCTTCCCTCCGACAGAGCACCGCCCCCTGGGCTGCACGGAGTCTTGGGAGGATCCTAAAGACCCCGAAAGCCAGGGGTGGTGCTGCTCGAGATGGAGGGGTGCCAGGGATGCGCCTCCCTCTGTCTCTGATCCCTGGCCCTGACGAGCTGTGTTCTCCTCGGAGGCTGCATGGGCGCTCGGTCCAGGTGGAAGCACTTGCTCTGTGTGTCCTGCTGCGGTGCCAGGTTCACACAGGGTCACACAAGGACACACGGGAAGCTGGCTCCTCCGTGATGTTCCACGCAGCACCTTGGCCTGCAGGGACCCTTTCCACCCTCCCTGTCCCCACCCAGGGAGTCAGGGTGAAGGCTCCAGCCGGGCTTCTCTCTGCACTTTGTCCTGATCTTATCTGTCCTCGGAATCCGTGAGGAGACTGGGGTTTTGGTGGAGTCTTTCTTCCAGCAGCAGTGACTCATGAAACTGCCTTGGAATCCGTCGTGCTGCTCACAGCAGCAGTGTCATTGGGGAGTTAGGAGCGAGGGACACGGAGGATCCAGAGGAAAGTGCCACCTTCGCCTTGTACTCACCTGCCCCACACCCACAAGACGCCCTGCCCGTGACTGTAAACCACCTCTGCATTTCTTTAGAGGCCGTCCCAGTGCTCCGTATGCCAACCTCGGCACGAAGTGCATTTCCGCCCTCACTATGGAGTTCCATTTCCACGGTTCCTGTGTTAGTGCCTTATCTAGAGAACAATTTTTGCACATAAAGAGACAGTGAGTTTGCTGTAAGCAGTGGTCCATCTGGTCTACCATCTGAGTGAGTCTGACCCTCCAGCCTGTATGACATAGGATGTCACTTCGGCTGTAATATCGAGGTGTACCAGGAGCTTTCAGGAATTTCTTATGAAAAAACTCTTTGACTCAAAGACATTAGTGCAAGCTTTCCTTGTGTGGCATCGAACATGACTCACAGTTTTATTCTAGGAATGTTTATTTGAACTTTTAAATCCCCTTATTTGACCTATTAGTGATAAATTCAACTAGTTTAAAATACATCATTTAATATATGCTAAAAATCTTTATAATCTGATAAGGAAAAGCCTGAGGCTCTGTTTATGAAGCCCTAATGGAACAATGTGAGGTGTATAATGGCCCGGTGTGGTAGCATATAGCTGTAATTCCAGTGCTCAGGAGGCTGAGGCAGCAGGATTGCTGCACGTTCAAGGCCACCCTGAGCTACATAGTGAGTTAGAAGATAACCTGGGCTACATAGTGAGACCCTGTCTCAGAACAGCCACACACACACACACACACACACAAAGCCAGAAAAATGGACCCAACTCTGTTTTGATCAGTGTCATGTTAATTCTAGAATTTTACTGTACGCTGTTCTTATCACTTTTTCTGCAAATGCAATCAAGTTCTGTTTTTGCATAATTTTATTATGATGGAAAGTGCTGCTTTTAAAGAAACAAGTGATTAACTCAGAGGATTGAAATAACCTCTGCATCCTTTTATACACTGTTGGACGCATGATCCATTGGTGGGGGGCAGGCAGGTGCTGGCCAGCAGGACGAGTGACATCTAATCCAGCACCCTGCCTTGTATTTCTCCTTCAGTGAAATCGTTTCAGTGAACTCAGCTTTCCTTTTGGTCTTATTAAACCACAGTCATGTTGTTCCAGCAAAGTTTGTATTGGGCTCCAGGAGAAAGCGGATTTGAGTCTTTAGATTTATCACCATAAGAAGGACTGGCGGCATCAGTTCTGGACGTTGTGCTGTGGTTTTGTTTGTGCACCTGAGTACACAACGGACGTGTAACTCCGGTGTCCTCGCCTCACTGGGTCCGTGCAGCTCCACTGCAGCTGCTTCAGTGCTGCAAGGTTAAACTGAGAAGTCGAGAACCACATTATTCGGGGAGAGGCAGAATGTGATTTTCTTTGCACTTTCTTCTAAGGAAGTACATTTTGAGGTTCAGCGGTGTAGGTACTTTTAAGTGAGACACAGGCCCACTGCTTGTCCTGGCTGTGAGAGCAGAGGGAAGGGGCGCCCTGCTGTGGCTTTGGCTGGCCCAGATAGCAACATTCCAAGGGGGTGACAGGCTCGCTTGAGTCATGTTGGAACATGGGAGAATGCTTTCTTTTTGTACCTTAACGTCTGTAAAGGGAAATTAGTTAAATAATACCAAGGAACCGTATGTGTCACATTATACACCATCGTATCTGTTACTCAGCAGAGGTCATTGCTCAAAATTGTTCGATCAATCAGTAAATGAAATTCAGCAATTTTAAAAGGTGAGCTTCTCCCACAGGTATAATGTGGAAGAATGTTCATGATGTCCTTTTAAGTGGACAGGTCAAAGAATGGACAGCATGGTTCACCAATGGTTAGAGCATATAGACTTTATGCATTTAAGTGTCCAGGTGATGTGCAGCATATAAATAGGACAGCTTGGAGGGTTATTTTCAGTAGCCTGCCCTTGGATCCATGGGCACTTTCTGAGTTTTACACGCCTTTCTACTGAGAGTTTTTATGATATTCCTTCTCTGTGGCTTCATTTTGTTACCCATGATTAACTGTGTCCAAATATGTTACATGGAAAATTCCAGAAGCAAGCACTTTATAGGTTTAAATAACTTTTATTATAGTGCATTGTTATAATCACTATCGTTCACTGTTGCTAATCTCTCGCTCTACCCAATTTGTAAATTAAACTCAATCACAGTTACATCTGTGCAGGGAAAAGGCCAAGAACCTCTGGACTATGGTTCCATCTGAGGTTTTGGGCCCGCATTGGGTGTCTTGGGATGAATTCCCTGTGGAAAACTGAGGCCACTGTAATGATGTTTACTGTGGCCAATCAGCCAATCCCCAAACGGCATTTCCATATTTGGGGTCGGGTGAGACAGCTGTTAGATAATGTTCCGATTCTTATCAGAGATACAGATTTTACTGGAGTAATGTGGCCGTAAAACCCGGAGAAGCTGACGGCCAGTCCTTCTCTAGTCTGAAATGCACAGAGACGTCACAGAAGCAGTGACCCTGCCTGCCCTGAGGACACCGCGTGATCTCCTGGGCTGCTTCTCACCCACAGGGGCTGGGAAGAGCGACCTGTGTCTGACACCTCTCCTGCTTGGGACAGCTCTGTACCAGTTCTGAGCTCATCCCAGTGCAGTGCCCTCTGCAGGGCTGGGTGCAGGGCGTGGCCCCAGAGGGACAGAGAGCCCTTCCCGCCAGCCACGGGGCCCGGGTCTGTTCCCTGGCCTCGCCCTCTCGCCCTCCGGGGAGCGGACAGACTCCGTCCAGTCCGTAGGAGGCAGACAGCCCTCTTCTGTTGTCTGTCTGGTATTTCTGTGTCCCCTGCATGTGCCGCTGTGTTTGCTGATTCACCCGCTGGTGTGAATGCGTCACTTTGGGTGTGTGGCCTCCTTTCAGGTGGTCATGGGCCTCACGAAAGGGAGTTCTGAAGCAGTGTGCTGCTCGGGTTTTCACTCGGTCGTACTCTTCCCCCAGTGAGAATCAGACAGCTGATCTAGAAATGAAGTCGTGGATTGTGGCTCCAGTACCATTTGGGTGGCCAAAATGCCTGGTGTCTACTTCGTGGTAAATGGAGGCTCATTTCCCTTCATCTGCAGCTTTCATGATTTCCTTCCTGACGTCTTAGGGGCCTTCAGCCCGTATGCTTTTATAGTTTAGACATCCCACGAGCGGCCAGTTCACAGCCACCTTGGTGGACAGCTGGCGGCCGGGTTGTGACTAGCCTGGTCCTTTCCGCCTCGACACAGCCGTGGTGAGTCCTGTTCCAGTCCTCATGCAGCCCACTTTGTGGCTTCTCTGAAGTTGGCTGGGCCGTCCAGGGTGAGCTGCGAGCTTTGCCCTGGAAGATCTGATTCTGGCCTCTGAGGAATTCAGTCACTGCGTTCCCAGAAGCTCACGGGGGTCTGCAGAAAAGCTGCGGGGCAGACCTGCCCTGCACAGATTGTCCAGCAGACACTTCCTCTCACGCTGACACCCCTTTCAGTCTCTGCTGCTTTATTTGGCTTTTAAAATGGAAAGCTGACCCTGTATGTTAGATTCATGCTTCTCTGTTGGTGGTTCCGTGTTCTCTCTTGTTGTGAACTTTTCCTGTCTCATTGGTGATCTGTATTAACCCTGGATTTATTCTCTGAGCCCTGGGAGACCTGCAGGACTCACACAAAGGCCCTGAAAGGCGAGCAGGGACATCGGAGAGACCGGGGCCCTGGAGCAGAGAGAGAAGTGGACGGTGGCCCAGCGCCCACCCTGCTTGCTGGACCAGGGAGGGGCTTGGAGAGGGTTCTGGAATGCTGGGGTCCTGTGCAGAGCTTTATGCAGAGGGGTGACACTGTCTGTGTGTGTTTCTAGACGGTCACGCTGGGGAGCTGAGTGAGATTAGACAGCCGGGAGTGGGGAGAAGGAGGATGAGAGGAACCCCGAGAAGAGAGAAGGCCAGGGAGGAGGGGCACAGCTGGGACCGAAGTGATGACGATGCAGGAGGTGACGTGACTAGACTGACACACACTGATGGGGCTAAAGGGAATCCCCGGGCTGAGTAAGCCATGGTTTCCTTGACCGAGAGGGGCGGGCTGGGATCAGAGAGCGATCACAGGGTTCACACAGCAAACCCGGGGCTCCAGCCCCGCTTTGTTCTGCTGCAGTGAGCACGTCCAGTGTGCAGCCTCAGTGAGGCATGAAAGGCGCACATGGGGGACAGGCAGATTCTGCCCTGCATCCACCACCAGCTGGCCGGCCATGCTCTCTCTCCTCTGCTGCTTCCACCCGTCTCTCAGGGGCTCTGTGTCAGAGTGCGAGGGCTCAGCTCGCTCCTGCCGGCTTTGGCTGTAAACCCAGGGAATCTCCCAGTGACTGCTGCATGCATGTTCCTCTCTTGTATCAGTCAGCTTTCTCACTGCTGGCACAAAATTCCTCAGAGACACAGCTTCAAAGAGGAGAGGTTTCAGGTCGGCTCACCTCTCAAAGGCCTCAGTCCATGGCTCACCAGCTCTGAGGCAAAGACAGCACGGCAGAGGGGCGTGGCAGAGGGGACGGGGCAGAGGGGGCGTGGCGGGGCAGAGCTGCACCGGGAAGCAGAGCACAGAGAGAGAAACATCCACCAAGGCACGGCCCCGGGCCCCAGCTCCTCCAGCCACACTCGCCTCCTACCAGCATACCCAGCCGTGAACATCAGTGGGTGCCCACTGCTGAGTGTGGGCCCCCAGGGTCCAGTCACCTGTCCAGCAGTTTCCTCATGCAGTCAAGCTGCCACTTAAGATGAAGTTAAGGTTAACTAGTGCAAGCCCTCTGACTTGAGCCTTGTGTGTCTGCGTGGCTGCCTGCCACCTCCACTTGGGTGTCTAACCGGCATCCCGGCATTAAGATGCCACAGCTACGCACCGCTGCCCTGGCTGACCCCGAAGCCTTGCTTCTCATCCATTCTCTCCATTTCTGTCAGTGTCGTTCCAATGCTTGCCATGCTGGCTCAGGCTCAGAACCTCAGGTCGTGGCCCCCGATGTCCTTTGCTCCCTTTCCGGCTCTGAACCTTGGTCACTCCCGTGCACCCCATCTTCAGGCTGTGGCTGAAACCTGCTGCCTCCTCCCTGCTTCCAGCCACCTCGCCCATGCCATGTGGCTTGTGGCCTTTCTGCCCAGCTCTTTCCACCCTGTCCTCTTCAGCCTTCCCTGGCCTCTGCGGCCGCAGGGACCCAACAGAGTGTAAGTCACGCCCATCACTTCTCGGCTCAAAGCGCAGAGTAACAGCCCAAGTCGTCCCGGTCTCCTCCAGGCCCCTGGTCATCACCTGCTGACCTCAGCCTGTCCCACCCCACACTCCTCTGGTGAGCACGGCCTCTGCTCTGAGCTCATGGCCTACTGCTCTCTCTGCCCGGGCAGCCTTTCCAGAGCTGTCCCCGCCCCTCCCTCACCTGCTCAGGGTTTTCCAGGTCTCCTCCTCAGCCAGGCCTCCTGGTTGTGATCTAACGTCCTAGTGCCTGCCCCCTCGTGCCCTCCTTCTCTCCTTCACTTGTCTCCTTGGCACGTGTCTATTTCACTTATTTTCCTTACTTACTGCATCTCTGTCCCTGGCCGTGAGCTACCCTGGAGGGAGGATTTTTGCCTTTGTCCTCAGTACCTCATCATGGTGAGCAGCTGGCCCCTGCTGATGGAGTAGGAGCTGCAGTAGGGTTTCTCCTCCCTCTTCTCTACTTCCCTGAATGTTTGCCACACTGTTATCGCCTCTATCTACACGTTGTCCATAATAGGGCATAGGTCAAGGTGGAAAAACCCATGGCCACCATGGATTGGACTCGGATCAACCAGCTGTGTGGCTTGGGACAGGATTCATTTGCTTTGGGAGAGGAAAAGGCTGCCTGGCCCATCACACAGTTGCTGTGAAGGTTTCATAGAATAATGTGTGAAAGATCACTATCTTTGATGTTACTATAACAAAATACCCGAGACTGAGAACTTTAAAGTGTATTTTGCTGTTTAGAGGCTGAAAGGCCAGTATCGGGCAGCCCCATCTGTGTGGACTCTGATAAGGGACTTGTGGCTATGTCACAGCCTGGCAGATGGCACACAGAAGGGAGAGAGGTCACCAGCAAGACAGAAAGCAAGGGGTTGGAAAGGACCACGTTGGCTCGGTGTACTGCTCCACTCTCGTGGGAAATGACCCATCCCTGGAGCCCTGCTCAATTCCTGAGCCATGGGTCAGCACCAAGCCCCACAGCCTGCCTTCTACTCTTAACAGTCCCCCCATCTCACCCCACCACACTGGGGTCCAGCTAGCACACTGGTCTTTGAGGACAAACCGAATTGAAAGCCTGGCAACCATCAAAGATAAGATGCTATTTTTGTTCACCCACGTCTGTCCCTAACTCAGCTCGGGAGTTTCACAGCTAGGACTGTCACGTCAATTCTCATGTTGAAGTTATGAGACATGAACTTGGAGGGTTGAATTCATGCTGCAAGTGGGAAATCTGAGGTGCAATGAAAATGAAGTGGATTAACTTGTGAACAGCGGGGCCAGGCTTGGAAGCCAGGTGTGCTTCATTCCGTGTGCTGAGCCTTCCCCTGACATTCTCCTGGCACAGACACAATCTGGGCGTGACTGCATGGGGTGACAGAGAGGAGCTGGCCTGAGACACAGCTTCTGTCGTCCTACAAAGTTGCTTGATGGAATTCTGTGCCCTGCTCCAATTCAAGCAGGCAGAAATTCCCACCTTCCCAAAGGTTCTGTCAAGCGTTCCTCTCTTCCTCCTGCTCCCCAGAGTGGTGACACTGTCACACACCCTAGGATTTGTCTTACTGTCTAACCACGGGCAGACGGTTTTCCTAAGTTCAGTCATCATACTTAGGAAAGTGTCGTAGTTAAATACTGAAACAAATTCTGGGCTAAATTCTAAGCACTCACTTCCCAAATAACCTCTTCTGTGCTCCCTGCCCTATTTGTGTTATGGCCTTTCTGTGCTAATGATTTTGTAAACGTGGTGTAATTACTGTTTACTGAAAAATAGCAGCTCGAAAAGATCCGTCTTGGTAGGAAACGAAGCCAAATGTTGAGGCAATTTGTTTTTAGTGAAAAACAACTAATAAATGAGAGCACTTCTTAAGCATTGGGAAAAGAACTGAAGTTGAGTTTTGAAGAAACAGTGCTTTGTATATGCAGGGAAACAAGTCACTCTTTAAAGGATTAGATTTAAATATCAAACCAGCAGTCCTCCCCGCCAAGCCGGCACAGCCCATCTGCAAATAACAGAGCTGTGATAATGGTGATTTGATGGAACACCACATTCGGAAGATTGCCCCAAAAGGAAAACTTGAAATTCCTTGTAAATTCCATTTAAGTGTTTGGAGCTCTGTAGCCTCATGTATTATGTATGACCTCATGTTTCTGAGTTCTGGCTGCAGGCAGGCACGGTGCCAGCTTAGCAACCGAATGACAAAGCTTGAAAATTCTAATACAAACCAGCCTCCCTAGCTTTCTTTTCTTAACCTGCAGGGGGGAAGAAATCAGAAGAGGAAGAGAAAGTTACTGGAATATTCGATTTATCAATTCTCTTTGCGCTCTATTTAGAGTCGAAGTTTAATTTCACTCTTGGAGAAAGCGAGCCTTGCTAGGTTCTCGCCAAGGGGAGAGGTTGGTCACTCTCTCAGCGAGGAGCAAAACCAGAGCCCAGTTCTCCTCCAGTGCAGAATCAGAAAACAAATCAACTTACTTTTCCCTGTAGTTGGAAATATTTGATCAACAAACTGTGCTAAATTGTGCCCTGGTCTCTCTCTCTCTCTCTCTGCCTTTCTTTCCTTCCATTCTCCTGCTGCACTTGGGCTCCCCACGACGCCTTCTCAGTGTCAGCCGTCTGCAAGTTGCGGGGAGCCAGGGTTATCGGACTGGCACGGCGTCTGCTCGCTCATTGGCCTGCTTTCTCTTTTTCCCGAGGAACAATCACAAATGGTCAGATGGAAGAGCGGCCCTGCACATGACGCGTGTTTTCTTTCCTCTCTGCAGCTGAGTTCTTGCTGCCAGGATGGGGAAACAGAACAGCAAGCTGCGGCCCGAGGTCATGCAGGACTTGCTGGAAAGCACAGACTTCACGGAGCACGAGATCCAGGAGTGGTACAAAGGCTTCCTGAGAGACTGCCCCAGCGGACACTTGTCCATGGAGGAGTTTAAGAAAATATATGGGAACTTTTTCCCTTATGGAGATGCTTCCAAATTTGCAGAGCACGTCTTCCGCACCTTTGACGCCAATGGCGACGGGACGATAGACTTCAGAGAGTTCATCATCGCCCTCAGCGTAACCTCGCGGGGGAAGCTGGAGCAGAAGCTGAAGTGGGCTTTCAGCATGTACGACCTGGATGGCAACGGCTACATCAGCAAGGCGGAGATGCTGGAGATCGTGCAGGTACGTGGCCTCGGGCAGGGAGAACACTGAGCCCCCAGTAAGAGTCGGGGGTGGACTGGGTGTCACGGGGCGTGCTGCCGCCTGTCAGTGTTTCTGGAAGGTTCGACCCACACTGCAGTACAGGAGGGCTGCACAGACAGTCCACACCAGCGGGCGCCTCTTGACGACTTGTCACTCTGGCGATGTTGGGCCCACATTCTTGCCTGTTACAAGTCACCTGGTGCTTTGGGGCGACCCACATGATTCAGGTGACATGCGCTTTTCAGCTGGTGCTATGGTTTAGATCTAAAATGTTCTAAAATGGTTTAGAACTCCCAGGAGCCTCAGGAGTTCCAAAATGGGGCTTTTGGAAGGTGACTGAATCTTAGAGGCCACATTCACTCGCTGATGAGTTCCCAGCTGGATGTGCTATTAGGTGACAGGAGATGTGATCTGAAAGGGGCACGCTTGTCCCTGGCTGCTCCCCCCCCCCCAGCCATGGGTGGAGCAGCTTTGCCACTCCAGGTCCTTCCATCACGCCACTTCTCCCTGGGGGCCAGCCAGCATCTGGACCGAGCCCTCTGCGACTGAGAGCCAAATAAGCCTTCAAGTTGCAAGTGTCAGGTATTTTGTCCCAGTGATGGCAGACTAATACAATTGATCATACTTCTCATGGCCTTGGAATGACCCGCCTGGGCCGAGTCTATGGTTGGGAGTCCTATCTCTCGGAGTAGTGTTAATGATCAAGCTGTGATCTGGGTTCAAATCCTACATCTTCAGTGTGTGACTCTGACGATGTTGGTTCCCATAGCAGTGTCATCTGTGACCAGAACAACTGGCCATACTCACCAGTGCCATGGGCAACTCTCCACGTGACATGGCTCTCATGGTGCCAGCTATGACTGCCTTTTCCTCGTAGTACCTCAGCAAACTTCGGGCAAGACCATGGCAGCGGCACCTTGCTCAGCAGTGGGGGGGGGGGGCCCAGAGACAAACCTACGGAGAGGACCTAGGCCTCAGGAGAAAGCGGGCATCAGCTGCAAGAGGAAGGAGGACTCAGTGGGTGGAGGTGCCAGCAGGGTGCCGTCTTGGCAGGTGAGTGGGGCGCAGGAGGAAAGCATGTGGACCTTGGCTCCCTGCAGGGCTCAACTCTGGGATCACCTCACCCCACCATAGCCTGGCAGGTGTCCTGTGAAGGTGGAGCTGCTTGCCCGGGAGACTGGCAGGGCAGGATGGGTGGGGGTGTCACACAAGGAGGTGAGACTGCACAGGGACCCTGGGGAACTGGTCATGGAAGTGGGGAATGGAGCCCCCAAAGCTTGCAACCCTGACCTGAGACTGATCCCTGCAGCCAAGGCCTGGGGCTGCTGCCTGCTCCCAGGCCAGGGAAAGAGACCACCGCTGACACTGGAGGGGTGAAAGGCGGGGACCCCGGTGGCCCCACTCATCCAGGACTTCTTCCTGGCTGGGCCCCAGCGCTCTTCCTCACCTGCAGCAAGAGGGAGCCGCTTGCGCCATGGACCCTGTGGGCCTGAGACAAAAGCCTCTCCCTTCCCCTTGGGGCAAACGGGTAACAAATAGAAAAGAAAAGGAGAAAAATTATCTGTAATCCCACCCCTGCCCACAAAAAGAATCCCTGCTGAGAGTTTTAAAATGTATTTCCCAGTCCTATTTCCATGCACTTGAAAATATCCAATTGATTTTACAATGTGTTTAAGTTTTATTTTTAACATTGTAAGGCACATACTTTTCATGTCCTAAGAACATTTATATTGTCTTACCGTAGGTGACTACAACCCACAGTAGGTGATCGTAGCCCACAACAGATAATTACATCACAGTCCTATCATAATAGTCCTTGGATAGATCACAACCTAACGTGTCTTGTTGCGTATTTAGCTTTATTTTCAGTTTTTATTATTAGGTACAACCTTACAGCTTTTAGAAATAAAACAGCAAATCAACAATCCTTCTGCCTAAAGCGTTTTTCTGTTTTTAGGGTTATCCCTTAGAATAGTTTCCCAATGACTGGACCAAAGGCGCACACATTTCTGAGGCTCTCAATAGAGACAGCCACGTTGTTTTCTCCATGTTCCCCCAAGTGTGTGACTGCTATTCCCACATAATTCTACTTTTCTGATGTTTCTGATTGCTAATTTAACAAAAATTAAATTTTCAAAGGTGACTCACTGTATCAGTTAGCTTTCTGCTACTGTAACAAATCCCCTAGATAGTCAGCTTCTCAAGAGGGAAGGTCTAACGTGGATCACAGTTTTGGAGACTTCATGTCCTGATCCGGTGGCCCCACTGCTTCTGGAAGGACTGTGTGGTGGAGGGAGAGGCTGGGATCCTGCAGTTCCCCCTTGAGGACACCCCAATGTCCTGAAGACCCCCCCACCCCAGCCCTACTCCTTAATCGCTTTCTCAGGGTGCCATAGGCTGTGGGCCACACCTTCCATTGGGGACCCCCTGAGATCCAAACTATAGTGTTCCCTTGAATTAACCCTCATCTGTGTCCCTTTTTCATCTGGGAACTCTGGGGCTCCGCCTCTCTGAGAGAAAAACAGAGGTTTCTCTCCTGCTGGGGTGAGTTGCTGCTTGACCGGGTATGAGGAAGAACCTCTGGCCCCCGCAGTGTGGTCTCCTATTCAGCATTTTGTGTTCCGCTGTCTTGGCCCGTCTCACAGCCATGTGGGTGGGGATGTGGACGCTGAGGCAGGGTGGAACCCACAGACAGCATGGGCTTCTGCGGGAATAGAGCCTTTATTTGTACCTAGCATTCAGCACCTGTGAAGTAGCCCGCACGGTACTTTCCCATGCTGTGGATTCCAGACACAGTGGGGAACGGGCAGCAGATGCTAGAAGACACTGCCCAGGCCTGGAACCTGTCCCGCGTGGTACAGAGTGTCAAAGGCGATCACACAAACGGAGACCGCTCGGCATGACAGAGGCCCATCCATTCCTAAGAGCAGACCGTTCCGACGGGTTCCTTGGACCCCCGCAGTGGAAGGCTCAACTTTCCTAGGCCAGTTCCCGCAGTGCTACGCCCCGATGATTAATATTCATAGCTGCAGGAAATTCTGCAGCACCCCGGAGCGACTTCCAAAGCATCACAAAGATCCCACGGACATTTCATACGAGGCTCTGAGGCTCTATTCAGCTGCTTTGCAAACTGCAAATGCTTGGTTCCGTCCCATTCTCATGCTAATCTCCCTGCTTTCAATTAGCCTGGCTGGACTGGGACTTATTCTTTTCTTTCTTTCTTCTTCTTCTTTTTTTTTAATCTTTTCTCCTTCCTGTTTCAAAGCTCACAATCTCCAGGTCTTTATCACAGTTGCAGGGGCTTTGTGCCGGTCGGGGCCTTCTTTCTGTTCTTTGTCCTGGCCGGGCCGCACAGCCTGGGTGCACGCAGACACGCATCTGCTATAGAAGTGGGGCCGTCAGTTCCATCTCGCCTTTGTGTCTGGGAAAACGTCTATGGGAGGGTGGTGTGGCGGGACGAGCTGGGACGAGCTGTGGCTGACAGAACCACAGCAAATTAAGATTCTACCTGTGAACCCAGGTCTTGTGCTTGAGATTTAGAGTTGGCTCATAAATTCTTACCTGAACCCCTGACCCTCCAAGGCTCAAAAATTCAAGCAATTTAATGAAAAATGCTTGTTGTTCGCACTTTTCGCTGTTTCACAATTTGGGTAGAAAAGACTGCAATGTTTGAAGCCACTGTGGGCTCTGCGCAGTGGTGAGGTCCACTGCTACTTCCCACACCTGCTGTCCTGCAGTACCACAAACCCAACCCATCTGTGGCCTGCATTTATTATCCTACAGTTCTAAAGTCCGGAGTCGAAATCAGCTTCACCTGGTTACTATGACAGTGTGCTCAGGGCTGTGTGTGTCGAGGGTGTGTTCGGGGGCTTTTACAGAAAACCCCTTTCCTTGAATCTTTCTATGTCCCTGGGCACGTGGTCCTCTTTATCCCCCCACCCCGGGTCCAGGAGGTTGGCTTGGGTCACCTGCCGCAGGTCTCCGAGGGCCCAGTCTCTTCTGCTGTAAAGACCTTGACCATATGGATAATCAGCAGAACCCTCCCTTCGCAGTAATCACATCTGCAAACTGCCTCTTCCTATGTAAGGTAACAGAGCCAGAGGTTCTGGGGATTCGGACATGGACAGCAGGACTCTAACACTGATGAGATTCCTGTGTGTTCTGTGAAGAACAGGACCTCACCGTGGGGTAGGGGCACTGCTTAGTCACCCTATGTGCCGCAGTGCAACTGCACTCTTTTTAAATAAAAATTTTTGTGCTATATCAACATCTGGGGGAACAAGGAAAAGCCATATGCAGATTTATTTCTAGAGCTTTAAACGGACTTTCTCACATTTGTGTGAGCATGTGTGTTTTAAGGTGTCTGATTTAGGAGCATGTTTTAGGCTTGATGTTTTATTACTGGATTGAAATCATCTCTCTCAGGAATTTTTTTCCAGACAGGATCTCACTGTATAGCCCAAACTGGCTTTGAACTTGCAGTGATCCTCCTGCTTCAGCCTCTGAGTGCTGGGAGTACAGGCCTGCGCCGCCACACCTGGCCTTCGGGGGGCTTGGCCAGGTGATGGCCTCCACTTTCCCCATCCCACAGGAGCCTGTCTCCTCTTGCTGGCTGTCGTGAACCCTGCACTGAAAGAGGAAAGAGAGTCCTTCCTGCCTCACCCGGCAGGCTTGGACCCCACTGGAGCAGGGCTGGGGAAGGGGCGGCCTGGCTGATTGTGCCCCGGATGTAGTGAGGTGCAGGCTGCACCCCAGGTTGAGAAGGGAGATTCGTGCACTGGCTCCAATGTGTAGAAATCACACTGCATCAGCCTTATAATGGGATGAAACTTACAGATTTAGACCAAAACCAATTAACTGTACCCAATCCAAAGCTGAAGAGAGACCCAAAGAAGAGTCATGCGAGACAGGAATTCCGGGCAGGGCGGCCAGCGTTCCCCTGCCCTGTGGACACGTGTGTGTATTACTGACATCTCCAATCCTGCCTGCCTTCCTTCCCGCCGCCCTGAGCCACATGTCCTGCTCTTGGTCCCTGAGCTCAGCGTCCCTGTTTTACGGAGCCCGTCTGTGGTGATTCCCTGGGTTGGGTCAGTTATGCTAAGTCAGGCGCCCAGAGCAGTGTCTGCCCCGAGTGGTCACCATCGATTCGGACCCCAGTTGTCACCCAGTTTTCAGAGCTGGGCAGGACATCGCCCTGTCACACAGGCAGAAGTCACTTCCGATTCGGGGGACAGAGTACAGTGGTGGGCGGAATCCCCCAGGAAGTGTTTACCTTGAAGTTACAGCTACAGCCACAAGGGAACGTGAGGTTGCCCACCAGTCTCCCCACGGGAACCACAGCAGAGATGTTCCTGACCCCAGGACTCCTCGCCTTCTCTCCCTGCTGTCTCTTTATTTCCCGCCTGGGAATAAACTGTAACCTTGGGTTTATGCCGTGACACTCACAGGGCTCAGACAAAGAAAGATCACCTCTCCAGGGACGGCGTGGCCGGTGCCGGGTAGGCAGGGTCTCCATGCCCACGGCATGCAGGGGACTGTTGGGGAGATCTGTCTGGGTGGTGCCCAAGCCCAGTGGTGGCCACGTTCAAGGGAAAAACTCTTCCATGCTGACAGGTGCTGCCTGTTCCTCACTGCAGTCCTCCGAGCTCACTTTAGAGACCAGGGTGGATTAACTGGGAATTAGCGAACTCACTGGCCCGGATGCAAAGGATTGCTCTGCAAATACTTGGCATTCAGCTGCTTGTTGTTTAAGAATTTAGCCTTTCTCCCACCTGCCTGTGACAGGGTTAACTGGCCCTTCTGCAGACAGCCCGTGAGCTTTGGCACCCTGCTTGTTGCATTTTCACACCTTTTGAATCACTGTAACCCAAGAAAAGAGGTCAGGAGTAGCTGGCAGCACACCACGGGAGACTTCACGGGAGACTTCACGCTCCTTTCTTTCAGCAGTGTGGGGAAAACATTTCTTCCTGATTTCCCCTTGCTCTGAACAAGGTTGCATATCGGTGTGGTGCTGTCGTGGGATGAGAAGGCAGGGGTCCCAGGGATAGGGACCCAGCAAACACCCAGAGGGCCCGTCTAGTGTCCACAGCGCCACCTGGCAAGTGGCTGTGCCACAAAGGATCGGACTGCAAGGACCAGAGGCGCCTTCGAGCTGGTTTGATAACCACATGCAGGGTGGTGTTTGCACCTCTCGCACACCTGTCTAGGCAGCTGTCGTAGACACCACGCCACCTGCGGATGCTCCGGAGACACTGCTGCTCCGGTTCCGGAGGGGTGCGGCTCCTGGGGTCTGGCGTGGGTCTGGAATGGAAGATTTCTTCTGAGAGGAAGCTTCAGGCTTAGGCTTGGACCTGTCTGAGAGCTGGCCTTAGGCCTGCTTGGCAGCTGTGCGGGTTTGCCCTCTTCTCCCTCAGCGGTGGCCTTAAGGTCACACTGTGCTTTAAGAGCTGAAGTTCACCCTCAGCACCAAGCTGAGCAGGCCGACGAGGGTGGCTGTGTGCTGCGCGTAGGCCCCTCTCCCTGGCGGCTCCCTGTAGGGGTTTCCTGCTCTTAGATCCTTAGGCTGCTGTGACGCCTTACCCCCAGCAGGTTGCCCAGGACAGCAGAGATCTTTTCTACCCAGTTCTTTCTGGGGCTCAGAGTTCAAAATGAAAGCACGCAGGGTCGGTTCCCTGGGGGGACTGTCCCACAGTCTCACCTGGCTCCTCCAGCCTGTCTGCACCCATGGGCTCTTAGACTGACACGGCGACTCCCCTGCCTGTGCTTCCGCTCCCTGTGTGTCTGTGCCTGTTGCGTGGGAGGCCCACAACCTCCCAAAGGAGCGGACAGTGAAGGTGTAAATAAAAGAGACAAGCGGTATAATTTTAAGGCTCCAGGAGGATCCAAACCCTCTAGCACAACTGGAAAATCTCTGGGGGCTCAAACAAAGAACTTCTCTGGGCAGCCCGTATTACTTGGTTTTCAAACAAAGGAAGGGGTGAAAGTGGATAGTGTGGGACCCGAGCAGGACCCTGAGAGTTGGGTCAGAGACTGTCGAGTAGTAAACTGTGCCGGTTGGGAGAACTGTCCTATCTCCAGGTTGACCTTCACCACAGGAGTGGACCCGCAACTGCAGTCTTCATCTAGTTAACTGGGGTGGGAGCCAGGTGTCCTCAGCTGTGGCCTGGTCCTGTCCTTGGAGGTGTCATAGCGTCACAGGCCACTCCAGGCCTCAGCCGGGACCTGTGACTCACAGAGGTTCGCTTGCCGTGAATCTAGTGCCCATCTCTAGACAAGGTGCCCACCCTCTGTGGGCCTGGAACTTCAAAATTATGGGCCAGCGTACCTTTGCTCTGTATAAAATGATTATTTTCAGCATTTCATTATAGCAATTAAAAGCTGGGTACCACAGCACCTCCTTACTTGCTTCAAATAATGTCTAAATCCCTTAAGGAACCTTTATGAATCGAGCCCTTCAGAAATAATCTTATACCGTAGTCTTTGATGTTCCTCACCTCAGACAAAGGTCAAGGAGAAGATTCTAGAAGGCCCTATGGCCTCTCACAGCCTACAGCCTCTCCTCAGAAGACGGCATATCAAACCCTCTTAATATCTCTGTACCACTTCACTCCACAAAAGTGTCTCCTCTGCCCCCCCAAACCATGCCCATTGTCCAACAGCAGAGGTAGTGAGCCTGCCGCACACATTCTGTCTGTCGGCGTGAGGCCGGGTCCCCAGCAGCCTAGCACTGGACTTTCAGGGTTAACTGCAGAATGGGCACCTTTTGGTAAATGAGCGGGGTTTGGGGTGCAGTTTGGGTACTCGGTCTCTAAAAGGTTCACCGTCACTGTCCTACGGTGTCCTTCACCACCTCCCTCATAGTCGGCTCTCATTTTCTATTAGTTTCACGTAGATTGCTCCTTTAAATCTCAACCCCTCTGAAAGAGGTATTTGCTTTATGATCTTATCAACAGAGTTTTAAAAAGCTTTACTGAAGTCCAGGTGATGGACAGTGAACGTTTAGAGGCTGGTAAGTTGTGACGTGCATATATTACAATCAAGATATTTACTGTGCACTTATCTGGTCTTTTCAGTTGTTTCTAGTTTTCAGCTATTACAAAAAAATCCTGCTACAGACACTTGTGTACAGGATTTTGTATGGACACAGGCTTGCATTTCTTTGGGTAAATAACTAGGGATGGAATGGTTGGATCATACGGTGGGTTTGTGTTTAACCTCTTAAGAAACTTCCAAACCGATTTCCAGTGCAATGTGGTTTCCCATTCCCACCAGCAGGCGTGTGCGCTCTGATTGGCCCGTCCTGACAGCGTTTGGTGTGTGCTCCGGCTCCCTGGTTCTAGCCGTTCTTACACTGTGCTTTTATCGTCACCCCTTGATGACGGCCTGTTGGGTCTCTTCTGTGTGCTTGTCACTCTACATCTTTGTTGAAATACCTGTTTAAATCTTTTGTTCATGTTTAAAAGTTGCGTTCTTTATCTCTTGCATGTTGAGAGTTTTTTGTGTTCATCATTCAAGGCGTTTATCACACACAGCCTTGCATAGCTTTTTGATTAGTCTTTAGTTTGCCCTTTGATTTTCTTAGTATTTATAAGCCAGAACATTTTAAGTTTGATATTCAGCCTATTGATTTTTACTGTATTGTTGGTTCTTTTGACACCACATCTTAAAACTCTTTCCTTAACTGAAGATCTCGAAGGTTTGCTCCTGTGATTTCTTCTATAATTTTACATTTAATCTACAATGCATTTTCAGTTAATTTGTTCAATATGCTGTGAAGTATCTAAGGTCACCTTTTTGCATGTGAACACCCGGTTGTTTTAGCGTCCTTTGCTGAACAGTATCCTTTCCTCAATGAACTGCTTTTACATCTTGTTGAAAATCAGCTGCCCGTATAGTTACAGATCTGTTTCTGGATGTGTCTGGGATGAGCACCACAACTCCACTGCGACACGAAGCTGACAGGGATCATAAACTCTGTACCAGTGACAAATCAAAGATACAGCGTTTAAGGGAGGGAAGACAATTTATTGGGAAGGGGCAAGAAGGAAAGGACAGCTAGCTGCCCAGATAAGGACCTGGGTAGGGGGCACCGGAAAGGTGGATGCCCATGGCCTTTGTCCTTGGCCACTCTTACAGGGGTCAGAGACCTTTCCCCCGCCCGGAACTTGCCATGACTCGACTGGCTTCTGGGCACCCTGTGTACGTCATTTCCTGCGGCGTGTGTAGCTGTGTGTGCCTTCTTTGTGTCTGTCTATTTATCCTTGACAGGGCCTGCTCCCCGGGAGGTGCTTCACTCACGGTTAGTTTACAGTCAGCTAAGGGGATGCGTGGGGATCTGCTGTGGTGATACAGTGACCCTAGGGTGGATGTGTGTGTGTGTGCGCATGCACGCGCGTACAGCTGTGAGTATACTCTCAGCTTTCCCCTGCTCCTTTTCAGAGGTGGGCGGGGGCTTGTCTTGGTTCTGTGCTCTCGGCCTTCTCTGTGCTCTGTCTGTCTGCTCTTTCTCTCCCTCTGGCAGGTTCCAGTGCCACCTGTGCTATCTTGGTGCCATTTTCATATCTGGTTTCATTTATTTAGTTTCTTGGCTCTGTCCCTGTCCTTGAGACAGTTCCCAGGGGAATTTCCCTGGTAAAGTTTTAACTCCTTCTAGTCACGATTAGCCATAAACCCTAGAAGCCCGAACACTGTTCTCTCCCTGCCACAGACCCCTCCCCCTACAATTCTATTGATTTAATTTTATGTTGACAATACTGCATTGTTTTATTATAGCTTTAAAATAAAGCCTTAAAATCAGACCATGTTAGTTCTCTAATTTTGATACTTTTTCAATATTATTTTGGCTATTTGACATCACTTCTCTTTTCACATATACTTTAGAATCAGCTTACCAATTTTTGTAAAAAAACAACAAAAGAAATGCCTCCTGGGATTTTGATTGGATTTGCAACAGATCCTTAGATCAGTTTGAGGAGAACTAACATTTTAACAGTACTAGCTTTGCCTCCCCAAGAACCCGGTGTGTTGCTCCATTTACTTAGGTCTGTATTAATATTAACCGCACTTTGTGGTGTTCAGTCTTGTATACCCTTTTTCTGAATCACTTTAGTATATTTTGTAGTATTTTAGGTTATATTATTGTGAATCCATTCTTTTTCTTTTTGTGGTGCTGGAGATTGAACTCTGGCATCTCATGAATTCTAGGCAAGCACTCTGCCACTAAGCTACATCCTCATCTCGTTTTTAAAAAAACATTTTTTTTTTTTGAGCAAGGGATTTAGTTCAGTGCCATAAGTGCCTGCCTTGCAAGCACATGGTTGTGAGTTTGATCTCTAGTACCAAAAAAAATATTTGAGATTATTTCTCAACAAGCTTCCTAGGCTGGCCTCAAACTTGTACTCATTCTGCCCTAGCATTTGTGAATCATTTCTTTATTTCACTTCAGAATATAGAACTAAAATGAGTCATAAACAAATTTTTTATGGAAAATCATATATTATAGTAACCATTGTTCATTTTCTGTTAGTTGGTTCAGAATGCCCAGTAAGTCTTTCATTCTCTTGAATGGTTTTATACTACTTTGTTATGTTTGATATTATTGTGTGTGAAGCTATGCTCAACTATTACAAAGAAAGAGACATTATGGTAGCTACTGTTAATATCCGGTTGTCTTGTTGTAAAGTGCTGTGTTGCTTACATTGTTCTGTTCTGATCTGCTTTGTTCTGTCCTCTTTTGTTTTATTCTCTTTAAAATAAAAAAAGAAATAAAATGAGTCTTTCTATATTGAGCATGTACCCTGCAAGCTCACTAAATTCATTTGTTACTTTCAATGGGTGTTTTGTTTTGTTTTTGTTGATTCCATCGGAGTTTTCAGTACAATTATATTGTCTCTAAATAAAGATCATTTCATTCTTTCTCCTTCAATTTGGGTGCTTTTTGTTATTGTTGTTTACATGCCTTATATTGCCCTAGTTAGGTCCTTTGTGCAATGGTGAATAGAAGAGGTCGGAGTGGACATCTTTGCTGTTATCAGTCCTAGGGGAAGTCACTTGGTCACTAAATGGGGCACTAGCTAGACTTTGCATAGGCAGCACTTCCTAGGTTAAGGGTGTTTCCATGTCCCCTTTAATTCTTAGCTTACGGAAAGATTTTTTTCTTTTAAAATTATGAATGGATGTTGAATTTGTCAGTCTTTTTCTGTATATCAAGGTCACATAGGGTTTTTTTTCCAATTTAATATGATGAATTACATTTTATGTTAAGTCAAGCTTGGGTTCTTAAGATAAATATTGCATAGTCACAATGTTTTATCCTTTTAATATGTGTATGGTTTACTAAAAAGTTGTTTAGCATTTCTGTTTATAAAGGGGTTGGTCTGGAGTTTTGTCACAGTGTCCCTGTGTCACTATGGTACCGAGCATCGCTGACCTCATAGAATGAACATCTTATCTGGGCGTCAGGGTGGTGCTGGTTTTATAAAATGAACTGCAGTTTTTGTCTGTCACAGTATTTCTTGGGTCTGTAGGTTTCTGGTTCTCATCAAATTTGGAGTGTTTTTAGTAATTATACTTTCAAGAATCTTGCAGTATTCCACTCACTCTCCTTTAGGGTCTTTAATTACATATAAACTAGGCAATCTGAAGTTATCACACATTCCCTGATGTTCTGTTACTTATAAATTTCCCATTCTCTGTTTTACTTTGGGCAGTTTTTATTCAGAAGTCTTCAGAGTCACTTATTCTCCTGCAAGGCCTTAATTTGTCATTAATCCTATTATGTATATTTTTTGCCTCAGACATTGTAATAGTGTTGCTAGAAGTCTGATCTAGGGTTTTTTTAGTGTGTGTGTGTGTGTGTGTGTGTGTGTGTGTGTGTGTCTGTGTGTGTGTTCCATATCTACTTTTTGATACACAGAACAGTTTTTCTATCTCTTGTGACGTCTGCCTGCTAATTCTAGCAGATGTCAGTTCTGGGTCATTTTGATTGATTTTCTCTTCCAAGTTACATTTTCCTGCTTCTTTACATGCCTGGTGATTTTAGGTTGGATGCCAGACATTGTGCATCTTACTATGTGTGTGTTAGATATTTTTGCTAACCCTGACACCAGCTAGGATCTGCTGATGGAATATTAGACTCCAGAGCGTACACCTGTGCATAACACAGTACCCCTGTCTTGAGAAAATCTGACACCATTAGGGAGACAGTGCTCCTGCAGAGACAGCACAGGTTATCTGACTCATGATAAGGAGGACAGAGAACAGAGCCATCTGAAGAGAGAGCCCAAGAAGGACTCTGTCCTGGCTCACAGAACTGCGGGCTGAGTTTCATCAAGAGTTCTTAGGTACACTGCAGCCAAAGGGTGCTGGGCAAACCATTTGGGAAGCCCTGGGCGACAGAAGGACCCAGTGGCGTCTTGTCTGGAGTTCCTGGCCCTTTCTGTGCCCTGTGCACTGTGGTGTTCAGAGGGGGCGAAGCAGCTCGGGCGTTTTCGTGGTGGGTCCTCTCTGGACTCACAGCACCTTGGAGGACCATGATGTCCTGGAAAGAGCTGTGCGGGAAATGTCACCCACAGCAGCCTCAGAGGTGTCCAGCCAGGGCTCTGTATCTTTATTTCCATGGACACCCTTCCGCAGGGCAGCCAGTCACGATTCTGCCGTCAGGTACTGGTGACAGAAGAAGGCCCTTCCCCAGCGGGCCCCTGGGAGCTTCTGCGACTCCTCAGCGACCGAAGGGCACAGTGCTGGGTTCTCTGGAACAATAAACTATTGCAAGGGAGGATGATGAGTGCATAAATCTTGGACTAATTACCTCCAAAGATCACAGGCTCACAAAGGGAAGAACACAAGTAGTTTTTTGGATTCAAACTAACAGCAAAACCTGGGTTGTTTTTTCTTAATAAAACCTTATATGAAACTTTCTACAAGAATGGGACCAGTTTGGTTGAAAAGGAATGGGAACCCTATTGTCCCCCACCATGATGTCATTTAAACCACCTCAGCAGAACACTATGCATTTATAAAAATTACCAACTTAATTTATTCTTCTGGCTCTGAATGAGAAAGTATTTGTGCCATTCCAGATAGATAATGATCTTGTTGTAAAAGTTTTCAAGACAAAAAAGATTTCCATGGCGTTTCCCTCTCTTTTCTGGCACACAAATCCGTCTGCTTGAAGACAGCCCGGTGCTGCCCTGCGCCTTGGCGTCCGTCACTGTCAGCCCCTGAGGTCTGGCTCCCTCCGTTCTCTGCCAAGCGGTGTCCATCTGGTTTCCATCAGAGCGATGTGCAGCACTAACTCCTGGAACCGTGCCTGGCCCTCATGAATCCCACGACCTTTGTCAGCTCAGATGTGGGTCCTGCCTTTTCCAGGTTTCCAGCACGCTGCTCCTTTAGGGGTGAAAGTCTATGGCTGTGCTGTGGGGTGGGGGTGGGGGTTGGGTGAGGGGTGCCCTGCCCCCACCCCCAGGTGTCACCAGCCTGCTGGGCTGCTGCGTTTGCCAGACACAGGAACAGGACTCCCGTGTTTAATTAGAAGCAGGAAGTCCCTGCTGGTGCTCTCCCTGATGTCGCTAAGAATAGAGCAGGGAGGGGCCTGGTCTCCTCGTGGTTCAATCCCATTAAATCCAGGGTGCAGACCTGGCGCCCAGAAAACACACGACTGGCTTCAGACCGCCGCCCAGGGCAGCGTCTCTGTGCTCGGTGTGGTGCAGTCCCAGATCCCGAGCTCCCGTGGCAGTCGGCTCCAGCACAGGCCGCCCTGGCGCAGTCCTGCAAGGTCACCACGAAAGGGGTCTCCCCTGCCCTGCGGGAGCCACCTCAGTGCCTGCGGCCCTGGCTCTGCTGGTCCGCAGCCGTCCGCTTGCTCCTGCACTGTGCTGTCCTCCGGCTCTGCAGCAGCTCTGCTGCCTCACCTAGAGGGAGGTCACAGTGCCCCTCGGGGACTTCTCGGCCTGGCACAGGGTGTGCTTGGGCTCCTCTCACCCTCGCAGCCCAGAGCGACATGGGGTGACCCCTGCCTCAGGACCAGCTGCTTTGGTGGCTGAATCCCCACCTCAGAGGATGAACCAGAGAGCAGCTACCAGCAGCCCCAAGGGTGCCAGGGCCCTTCTGGGATACCCGGGAAGTCGCTCTTGGACTGGGCCCCACTGAAGCGGACGGAGCGCCTGAGAAATGGGGCACTTTGGGTCTTCACACTGGGGTCTTTTCTAGAGGGTTGGGGACACAGAAGAAGCGAGACTCCTCAGTCTGTTGGCTGTTGTGTCTCTGCCTCCAGCCCAGAGGGGACAGGAAGCAACAGCAGAATAAATTAGGAATGACCGTTGTCTAATTCTCTGCTGAGTGCGGGTTACAAGCGGAAGGTCAGACAGACTGCCGCATGCCGACCCGGCTATCACACTGCGCTCCTCTGCCCCTGCAGGCCACCCTGCCATCGTCCAGGCTGGGCCTCGCAGGCTTTCCTGCCATTCATCACCTCATCAGGCCCCTTGCTATCCCTGCCTTGACCCTTGACCCTAACAGGCCCCATGATCTGTCATCTCACCTCACAGAACCATCTGCCCTCCTTGGCACACCTCGCAGTGATCTTAGGAGCACTGGGTCCTTGGATTGTTTAACGATGTCTGTTGCCTTGTTTACCAGAGAACCCTGCGGGACAAAGACAAAGACAAAGACTGAAACCCCCAGCCCGCAGCCTCTGGTGGATGGGTGAATGGAGAAACGAGTTAGGGCTGGTCAGCTGAGAACAAGGACTCTCTAACCAGTGTCCTCGGATCAGCTCGCAAATCTCTGAGCCCCTGAAATTGTCTGCACCACTGGGGCTGCGGCCAGGGGAACATCAGGCCAAGGACATAGCTTTTGATGGTGTAAGGGTCTCCAGAGGGCTTCACATGAACATATGAATACGATGCTTTACATACAGTAAGGGGGGAAACAGAAAAAAGATGGCAACAAAATAAATGTAAATGACAGAAGGGAAACTTTTTTTTTTTTTTGAGACAGAGTCTCACTCGTAGCCCAGGCTGGCCTGGAACTCACAACAGTCCTCCTGCTTCAGCCTCCTGGTGCTGGAATTACAGGTGTACACCACAACACCCAGCTTAAAGGGGAACTTTGTAAAGAAAAGTAGAATGGAAGAAAAGTGAGAGAAGCAAAAGACCATGAGGGAAGGTGAACTGGGTGGGGGACAGATACCACTGCACACGGCAACGAGAGAACAGAACACCACAGCAGCTCTCAGGGGAGGCCGAGCACTCCACCTGCCCGACGCCTGGCTAGGAGCTGGAGAACTCGAGCACTCAGTGACCAAACAGTTTGTCAAAGAGGCTGGGGCCCTGGCGACAACAGTCTTTCTAAGCAGCTGGCCCAGGCGAAGCCCCCACGGGCCAGTCCTGAACACAGCAAGTGGCCCCTTGGAGCAGCTGGTGACAGGACCTTGTGCAGGCTGGACCACACTCGGGACAGCGCTGTCAGCCTGGAGAAGGCTGGGCACTGTGACACACAGTGTCCTCGAGGCCTGCAGCGGGATAAGCCCAGCCCAGGCCAAGGTGGCATCAGCGGGAGGCTGCGCTCTGCGGTGTCTGGCTGTGCTGCGGCAGCCATGGTTTGGAGACTCCTGGGCTCGCTCACCTGCCACACATAGCGGGGTGTCTGAAGTGCATGTGTCTGCGTGTGTGCACCCCAGTTCTGGTCTGCCGGGGTCAGGAGTTACAGAAGAGCTCTGCAATTAGCCAGGAAAAGCCAGCCGAGGCTGCTAGACCTCAAGGATTGGTTGGGTTTCCTCGGACCATCTCAACCTCTGCCTTCCCAGCCCCTCCAAGGAGTTAGGTGTCCACCCCCCCATCCTGGCAAAGGCACCAGCACAGGGCACTGATGATGACAGCAGCACAGACTTGGGCAGGGGGTGCTAAGGGAGGACAGATCGTGGCCAGCTGAGCCTGCATTTCTGCCCGTGGGCTGGACCTTCCTGCTGGTCCTTACAGGGACCTTGCATGCCTCTGAGACATTCGGGAGCTGGCCTGAGGGGCTCCAAGGACAAGCCAGCCGGGGACAGTGTGCCACGCTGGCCACCGCACGCTCCACTCTTGTCTTTTTATTCCAAGTGCAGAGCTTCAGAGACTTTGGGCCCGGCGGAGGTTTTAACTACCAGTGTCCCTTTGGCCTCCACCCTCTCGAGTGCTGGCTGCTTCCTTCCTCCACCTCCCTATTCTGCTCTCTCCACTGCCCTGCTGGACCCAGAACTCCAGAAAGTTCTGAAATTTTCTCCCACTCCCTGACAAAATACACTCTTCCTGAAGCTCTTCCCCAGGACTGAATTCGTTCTGAATTCCCCAGACTGAATTCCTCAGACTGAAGCCTGGCACCCGAAGCCAGTCTGATCAGCAAAGTCACGATCTGGGGTACACGCACCCTACTCTTCCCAGTAGCACCTTTCTGTTCTGGATTTTATTTCCGTGAGTCCTTGCTCGCAGTCCGCAAAGATTCAGCTTGTTGTGGGGGCTGCCCAGGTACACAGCACGTCTTCATCCTCTGTACATCCCCTCCCCACCTCTCCCCTTCTCCTCCCTCGTCTCTTGGTCCCCTTCCCATTTTCGAACGACCCCTCTCCCTGTCCTCTGAGGTCCCCCCGAGAGGCTGGCCACAGGCAGCAGGGGCAGTCCTGGCACCGCTCACAGAAAGGAGTCTAACAGGTGGGAGCAGCCACATGGAGGCTGAGGTTGTCATATTAGGACTCTCTCCCCCTCGGGGTGCCTGAGAGCTTGCTGGGAAGGACTGGGGCCCCAGCCTCAGGCTTCAGGGGACATCAGCCTATGACCTGTCAGGTGGCCCTCAGGCCTCGTGGACACCACTCCAGGCCCTGAGGCCTGGGCCCATGGAGTGACCTCTCCATCCTTGCTCTGCTGGCCCCAGTACCTCAGGCCCTGCTCTGTCCCTGCCCTGCCCCGCTCTGGGGCTCTATGGCATCCCAGGGAGTCACACACACAGGAACTTCGCAGACACAGCAGGTGCAGCTCTTCCCACCAGCTGTCACTGCACACAGGTGACCGTGCATCGCCTATCGGCAGGGCCGTGTCGGGCTCTGCCTGCGTCTGAGGTACATTTGGAAGCTTACCACACCAGGAGGGCTCTGTGTGTGTCTTACAGCCCTGTCACTTCTGTCCCCAGGCCATCTACAAGATGGTTTCCTCTGTAATGAAAATGCCCGAGGACGAGTCCACCCCGGAGAAAAGGACAGAAAAGATCTTTCGCCAGATGGACACCAACAGAGATGGTAGGAGTGGGGGTGCTCGGCCTGCTTGGGCGAGGCTGTTGGTGGAGTCCAGGTGGGGCTCCCTGCTCAAGGACAGATCTGGGGTGTCCCGCACAGGCCCAAAACGCTGAGACGAGTGGGTTCGCTCAAGTCTTAGGTGTTGGGTGGGCAGGGGGGACAGCAGGTCTCTACCCACAACGGCACACAAGCAGGCCAGCGAGGGGAGGGCTGGATCCCAGCTCGAGAGCAGACCAGCTCTCCAGGGCGGGTGCCAACGTGGAACCTAGGAGGCCCAAGGCGTGGAATACAGATACACCAGTGCATTTTTATCACACACGTGCCCCTGTGCAGCGTCTGGGACACTCACACTGAGGTGCTGTGTGCCATGTGTCTGACATTTGGAGCGAGCCACGCGTCTTATGTAACCCGCCAGGTCTGCGGTCCTGTTAGCTGCAATGCTGGCGTGTCCCAGGTTCTGCGCACAAGCTGTCCGTGCAGCTCCGCTGCCTCGCCAAGGCCGGGTGGTTCCTGGCAGCGAAGGGCTGATGTGCACCCCACTCGTGCAGCTCTGCCTCTGGGCCACGGCTGGCTCCAGAAGCCTGGGGAACCGGGTTCACATCAGTCAGTTTACTCCACGGGCTGCAGGCCTCCTCTTTCCCTCATGGGCCTGGATTCACAGCAGACAGTTTGCTCATTTTGCAAAGATTAAACAGACCCAGGATGAATTCATTAGCGCCTGGGCTTGTGATGTGAAGCCACAGTGTTGCAGTAGCCAGGAACACGGTGGCCCGGTGCCTGCTCCAGGCTCAGACAGGTGGGACAGCACCCCCACTCGGCGGCACTGGCAGGCCAGGCTCTGTGGGTGGTGTCCCCATCCTGGAGGGCAGCTGGCTGCCTGGGTCCTGAACTTGCTGAGGGGAGTTAAACAGAAACAAAGCCGGGAGCAGGACAGAGAAGGAGACAGAGAGAGAGGCTGTCTGCAGGGTGGTCAGAGGGACTGCAGGCAACGGGACGCCCAGGTCCCTTAGCTCAGTGCTTGGCTTCCGGACCCCAGCACATGGGCCACCGGTCCCCTCCCCCCAAGGGGGAGCAGGGCTCAGGTAGAGTCCCCTGGGTTGGATGTTGCCTGCACCTCACCTGAAAAGTCTGGGCCTGCAGCAAAGTCCACGGGACACAGCTGGACATTCGAGGAACACTGTCCCTGGCGATTGCGGTCCCTAGGCTGTTTTTGAGATTCCCGAGGGTGGAAGTGACTGCTCCTGTCTCCTGTCCCCTCACAAGTTGTCACCATGTGGAGGAGAGCGGGCAGGGGCACGGGCACTAACAGATGCCCTGTGGGTCACCACTGGAAAGCTAGTCCCCTGGTCTCTGCCAAGCTGCAAGCAGCTGAGAGGCGGAGGCCACTGACCGGGAGTGGGGAGGGGGTGACGCCTGCCATCCCGGCACTCACTTTCCCCCACCTCTTGCCTCCTAGGAAAACTGTCCCTGGAGGAGTTCATCCGAGGGGCCAAAAGCGACCCGTCCATCGTGCGACTCCTGCAGTGTGACCCCAGCAGCGCCGGCCAGTTCTGAGCCTGACCCGAGTCCGCACTGCTTGTGTGTCCCTTCTGCTCTTCTGTATAATTTGTTTTTTGCCAAACAATATCAATGGCGGCGCTGTCCCCCATGCGGCTGGACGTACCTTCTTCCGTGACACCTTCACCTGCAGCTTCACCGTCATTGTGGGCGCCTTGTGGGCGTGCAGAGCCCATGTGCTTGTGGAGAGCATGGACAGACGTCGTGGTGTTGTTTTGTGACTTTTAGCTGTTATGATTTGTCCTTTGAATCCTAATGTCTCTGCTCTAAAACCTGAGACCTGGAGGGCAGGTGAAGGGGAGCCCATCCAGGCCGGTGAGCCTACTGTGCGCTGTGGGGGCTCTGTTCAAAAGACCAAACTCACCTAGGCTTGCTGCTGCACACACCCTGGGGACCACAGATAGTGCCAAAGGATGGCTTCCCTGAGGCTATGCAAAGGCCCTGGGGCACCCTGTGAGCCCCACTTCACAGCCCAGCAGGCTGGAGTTTCTAAGCTGTGAACATTTGGAGGTCAGTTAGGAGAGGGGTGGAATGAGAGGGCTCAGCTGGGTTTTTCCACACGTTTACACTCATTGAGTTACTGTGACTTTCTTTGAAAATCCAACACAAATGGCAACACAGCCCAAGACCAGACCCATCTTGTTGCTATTGTGATAAAGAAAGAAAAAAGAAGAAAAGAAAAAGACTGCTGTACATAAAATCCTGGGTCTTGCAGACCAAATTAAGTGTTTTGCCTTGTAAATGCATGTTTAGCGAGCACGAATACAATCTCACTGTGGAAGACTATTTCCAGTAGCTTATTGTGAAGTAAGCCAACCACACAAATGTCTGTCTTGTTTTCAAGTTGTAGCTGTCTTTGCACAAGCGTATTTTCAACAAGTGTATTTTCCATGGCCCATAGCGAGTCCCAGGGCCTGTGACAAGGCCTGGAGTGGACTCTGCCTGGTCTCCTGGAGTCCTGGTGGCCAGAGAACAGAAGAGACAGCTCTCGGGAGTCAGGAGGGTGGCATTCACGAGGGGACGAGGCTGTGGCTTCTGGCTCAGCCCTGCGGCTCGCTGGCAGCCTATGTGGAGGGTTGGAGGCGCGGTGCTTTTCCAAGCAGATGGGCAGTGGCAGACTTGTAAAATCAGCCAAGTCCTAGGACTTACAATGGTCTGACTCCATTTTGGTGCCTGGTGGCCTTTGTGGAGCCCAAGTGGGGTGGTCACTGAACTCACTGTGAGAAGCCGGGGTCTCGGGTGTGTGGTCCACTGCGGGACCCCAATGGTGTCTTCCAGCACTGGCTTCTCTGCATGCAGGTTTCTATTTCCAGAAGTGACAAGACCAACGTGAGTCACTGTTTGGGCAGGCTGCCTGTGCACACCACAATGAGCTGGCTTGACCAGGTCGTAGTCTCCTGTGCCTTGCCCCGGGGAGGCCTGGGGAGGTGGGGACCTGCCTCGGAGAAGACTGCAGGTGCCCAGGGCTTCTGTCTGCTGCCGAGCCCCTTCCTGGGGATGGGAGCAGGACCCGTTTCAGCCTCCAGTTCCTGGATGTGGCTCAAGTGCTTCCAGTCATGGTCAGAAACCCCGTGTGTGGCGGACCCAAACGAGCCAGCGCTGCAGCCTGAGGCTCCGAGGCCTAGTCTTCCCGAGTGTTAGTTCCTCAGGCTCTGTGCCAAGACCTGCCAGACTCCTAGGGGCGAGCAGGAAGGTCTGTTTTCAGAAATGGGGAACTGACCTGCATCCTGGCATGCAGTGAGTTCTGTCAGTAGTGTTTGGGACAGAGGAGCACTTTGACTGCTCTGGATAGAGTGGGTCCAAGTCCCTCTTCGCAGTGCTCCTGTGCTGAGTGGACTCTGTGGGGACCCCGGCCCGGGACCTGCCCTGCTGAGCTGGCAGGGTACAGAGCTCATGCCGTACGTACCGTGCGGCCCTGAGCCGTCTACAGGGCTCCAGGGCTGTTGCCCTCCTCTTCCTCCTCCTTCCTGGGCAGCCTTGGCACATCTAACCCAATGCACTCAAGTTTGGCCAAGGAGCCAGACAGCTCGCAGAGGCCCGGGCGCCTGAAGGTCTCCATCCCTCCTGTGCGGGGCTGTCATCTTTGCTGTGTCCAGGGATCCTGGAAACAGGGTCATTCTGTCCCGTCAAGCCCGCCTGGCACAGGGGACTGGGGCAGGGGCTCCTGACCTGGGCGATGCTGCAGTGTCGGACTGTTCGTACCTTGCTGGGCTCGGGGTGGGTGCTGCCGCTTCAGCGACAGTGATCTGATGGCATGTGTGAACCCTTCACGTGAGCAGCCCCGTCAGCTGCCTGTGTAGCTCTTGCCTGGCATTAAAGCATGTGGATTGTTTAACGTGACTGGCTGGAATGTGAGCTTTTCCTGACAACGCTGCTGCCCCAGCCGGGCTGTGCACAGGGAGATTTGGGGTGTGGGTTCTGGCCCCCTCTTGGGGACTGTTTCTGTCCTTGCAACTCAAAGAACTGGGGTTTTCACAGGGGGGACAGGGAGGGTGCTGAGCTCAAAGCCCCATCTCCTAAGGGCCCTTGGTGTGTGTGCAGTTTCCTGCCTTCTTTCCCTCCCCCTTTTCCCCCACCCTGCTCCTTGTCCACACTGGGGTGACACAGTAGGCACAGCAGGAGGGGGCTCAGTGGTGCCCGTCCCTTTGGTGGGACCCGGTGCGCCCAAGAGTCATCAGCATGTGACGCTGCAGAGACCACACCCAGAGCCACTCAGACCCAGCAGTTTCTGTCACTGTCATTGGCCTTTTCTCCACCAGCATTGCCCAGGAGGCCAATGCTGTGGGAACGGGGTCACTAAGCTGCCAGCTTAGAGTGCACTAGAGCAGGTGGGCAGCAGGGCGTCACGAGGGCGCGGAGTCTTCCCACTGCACACAGCTGGCCCTGATGTGCCGTGCTGCTCCCAGTGCTGGGGCAGGGCTGAGGGCTCCAGCCCAGTGTGAAGCTGTGCACCTAGCAACACCCAAGGCCCCTGTCTGCTGGGCACTGGACCACTGTGACTGTCAGGGGCAGGTGCCAAGTGCTCCAGGCCACGGCAGCGAGGGGGGCTGGTGCACTGCCCCGGAGGAAGCGGGCTGCTCTCAAGTCGCTCTAGACTTTGCTCAGAATTTCCCCAGGGTCTTCTGGTTATTGACACAGCTGAAGAAGAGAAAAAAAACCACTGCATTTTCCAAGTCAATGGACTCTCAAATCCACTCGGAAGACGACTGTGCAGGCAGAGGTGACAGGCCGAAGGCCCTGCCAGGGCTCACACGCACGAATCGGCCCTGGGAAGGTGTTCCGAGTGCAGGCCATGGTCTGGGGCACACATGAGGACAACACAAATGACACCGGCTCACCTGCCGGAGTTCGGCGGGCTGCTGCTCTGTGCTGGTCTGGGAAGCGGCTGGCGCTCTTAGCTCTTTAGAACAGGTGCAAACACCCGGGCCTGCCGCCCACAGCCCGGTGAATCCTGCCCACGGCTGGCTGCAGCCGGGTGTGCAGATGGCTGGGGGTGGGGATTCAGTCTCCTGTGTGGGCCAGGGGTGTCGTGGCCCTCCAGGGCAGTCTCGGAGGTGTGAGCGCTAGATGGGAGGGAGGAGATGGTTGCGAAGTTGACCTGGGGGCAGCACTTGCCTTAGCTCAACAAGTTGTCTGGGCTTGAAAACCACCACGAGTGAGGCAGCTCACTCGGCAGAGCAGAAAGCGAGTCCCTCCTGCGGGAGCACAGGGGCATGCGTGACCCAGGGAGCCAGCAGGGTGCCCGGCGTGGGGGCCCTCTCACTGCGCCCTTCCTCTTGTTGCTCTGGCTGATCAGAATCCCCCGTCTTGAGAGCACCCTGATTCCTGGGTCTCAACCATGAGCTCACACACCACGGAGAGGAGCGCAGAGAAGCCCAGGGCTGAGGGGCCCGGAACAGAGCCCATGTGGCACCAGGGTGGCAGTTCAGAAGCTCGGCACATGACCTCCCAGGGGGTGAGCAAGTCCACAAACAGCAGAGCCATGGGCATCGTGGGCTGAGAGAGAGCCACCGAGGCCATCTGGGTCCCCAGAGTGGCCTGGCAGAGGACACAGCTGGCGATGGCCCCTGGGTCTCCTGGGTTAGCACCTTGTCCCACCCCATGGAGGGCAGCAGAGATGCTGCCGGGCTGGGGGCTGCGGCCCATTCTTGAAGGTAAACTTCAGCCAAGGTTTGCAAACTGTGAACATGGACAAGAGAAGGGCAGTGGCAACTTGCTTGGAGGGACACTGGTCACCAGGGAAATCGCAGACCAGCTGGGGGCTCCAGGGCAAGGGAGTGTCACAAGGCAAATGGAGTTGCAGTCACTTGGGGATGGCCTGGGTGGACTGTGGGGGTGTGAGAAGTGCCTGTGACGTCTCCCCCTCTCCTCATTTAGCCCTGGGATGGACGGCAGCCGGGTGGGCAGGCAGGGGCCCGGTGACCTCTCACCCCACATTGCCAGCAAGGCCTCCCACAGGCAACGCTCCAAGGAAGCGCCAGACACTACTGTTTGATCCTTGTGTTATGCATATTTATTTTTGTCTTAAAAATGTACAAAAAATAAAATAACTGTATTTATAGTTTATAGATTTCCCCTCTCCCATTTACAAAACTATTAAGTTACACTTTCCTTTCTCTTTTTAATGTGAGAGCAAACTGTACAGACACCAGTCTCTCCCAATTGTTTTTAAGAAAGGGCCATTCTGAGAATTTGGCACAAACCCTCTATTTCTGTTGCTTTTTCATAATTTTAAATAAGGAGGAAAACGTGACTCATTCACGCTTGGAGCCCAGGAAGCAGCTCCGAGGTGACGGCTCGAGGCCCAGTCCCTAGTCCCCAGTCCGAAGCTCGGGAAGCCGGCGCCACTGGGGGTGCAGAGGAAAGCACTGCATCTCCACCCTCTAGGGATTGCCAAAAAAAGGCTTCCTTCTGCATTTGGGGGTGATTAAAGGACAGAGCGGAGGCGGCCAGTTCCCCATCTGTCTGGAGTGTCTTCTTGGGAGTTTTGATCACAGCGCTGCTCACTTGCACAGGGAAGGGCTCACTGAAGCTAACAGTGGGCACTCAGGGTTTGGACGGGACAGACAGGATGGGTGACACTCTCCACCACCCTTGGGTGGTGCCAGTTTGGTCACCTTTGTTCTGGTGACGGTCAGCACAGTGACTGCTTGGGCACTGGGGACGGAGGCGAAAGCGTCTCCCAGTCGTCTTCTCAGGGCCAGCGGTTCCCAAGAGGGACTGGGTCCTTCCAGGCCCATCCGTGGGCTGTGTCCAGAGCCAGGCATGTGGCCCTTCCCGACCCCCGAGTCCAAGGCCCAGCCTCAGGGCTTCCGATCCCATCTGACTGGGTTCCTAACCCCGGGAGGTGGGAGTGAAGTGCGGACTCCCGTGAATTCCTGACACTGAACGTGTCCCTAGGATGGCCCTGAGCTGCTGGCCCAGGGTAACAGGTGGAAGACAGCTGAGCCCAGGTGGCAGACCTGCAGCACCATGAGAAAAGTGACAGAGAAGTGTCCACTTGGGCACCGGCAGCACAGGCTCCTTCAGCCTGGAGGCCCCGGCTGGGCGGGGGGTAGCCGGGCTCAATCTGGGCCTGGGGCACGTGGTGGGGAGGGCGGAGTCCCAGCTGTGAGGATGCCAGAGCAGCCAAAGTGCTTTACAAACACATCCGGGCCCTCCGCAGAGCCGTCCTTGGGTGGCGTGCAGAGTGGGATGTGTCTGGTGACCACAAAATTGCGGGGTTCAGCCCACAGGGTGCATGCTGAGTCTCAGGAGTGTTCTCTCCAGGGTGCTCTCCTCTTCTGGGCAGCCTGCCTCCCAGCTCCCCAGGACTTGTGTCCAGGCAGCTGCCCTTTGCGGTCTCTGGCATAGGAGGAAGACAGGCACCGTGCAAGGACATGCAGTACCCAGGACAGCCGGGAGGCCTTGCAGTGGGCCTACTGTGCAGCACCCTGGACTGCACTGGAGGAGGTTCCTGGATGGGGCAGCCTGGGGAGGCGGGCAGCAGCACCTGTCATGGTGAGAGGGGCTCAGCAGTCCAGATGCCCCCACAGGGCAGTCTGTCCTGGCTCCGTCACAGACCCCTGGGCTAGGTCCCCAGGGAGGTGCCTGCCCTGCCAGTGACAAGGAACTATATTACAGCCATTTATACACACTATGTACACGACTGGGCGACGCTTCAAGCGCCTCCCCACTTCCAGGAGAGCAGCGTCTCCGTGGATAAGGCCTAGCAACCGCTCACTCACTGCAGGGGATTAGTGAGACGGCCCCCCAGGCCGGCTGCAGGTCTGTGTCAGGTGGGGGGCATCCACCTGTGGCCACCGCTCCAAATGCAGCTACTTGCTCAGGCATCAGGCGCCGCAGAGGTGGGAGAGAGGGAGCAAGAAGTTTACAGTTCTGGGACTCGGGGACTGGCTGTCTTCCTGGAGCAGGGCTCTGGCCTTTCCCGCAGAGCTTGTGGGGCTGCCCCAGCTCTGGAGAAGGTGGCAATAAATAAGGACTCGGGAGCCGCGGGGACGGCGTGGGGTCCCAGCTCAGTTGCGGTGTGTAACAGCAGTTGTGAGATGGCGGGTGGGGTGGCTCTGGCCAGGCCGGGCCGGGCCATCTCTGCGGGGCAGCCGGAGGGCTCCTGCAGGGCGCTGAGCTGGCCTCAGATCTCCATGAGCGTGACCTTGAAGCCCTCCACCATGCTCTCCATGTTGAGGATGAAGGTGTCCTCGTTGGAGTAGTGCTCGATGATGTTGTCATCCATGTTCACCAGGATGCTGCCGTGGGGAGTGGGAGGACACCAAGACAGGTGAGCACAGTGCGCAGGCGCCGGGCTGGAGGCTGGGGTGGGGTGGGGGCAGAGCAAAGCCAAGCCTCTACTTCCCAGAGCCACCCTGGTGACCTCCAAGCTCTCACTCTGTAGACTGGAAAACGGAGGCTCAGGGCAGTGAGAGGAAGCTGACATCGCAGCCCACACAGCCGGGACCCCAACCAGCCTCCTGACACTCTGACCTTAACGGGGACAGGGAAATAAGCAAGGACTTGGCTGTGCCAGGTTTGGAACAAGCTACTTCCCCACATGGGACCTGCTTCTTGGCCAGCTACCCTGATGGATTCAGCTTTAAGGAACCAACAATTTCCAGGGCTGGTACACATTCAGACCTTCTTGGGTCAGTCACATCCTTGGAGGTTGGACAGATCTTACTTGGAGAATGAATCACTGATCCTGTCCAGTTATTTCACCTTTCAGAGCCTCATTTTATTCTTCTGCCAAAATTAGAACGGCACAGCTTGTCAACGGGTGAGAGGCAGGGGCTGACCCAGGCTTGCGACAGCCCAGTGCCACGGTCAGCAGTGCGTCTGCACTGAGGAGCCGCCCAGCAGGTTCCCTGGAACCCACACTAAGCTCAAGATTCCCATCTGCTCGGAGCCCCAAGATCCCCCATTGTCGGGTCCTCAGGAAAGAGGCGCAGGGGGCTCAAGAGTGCTCGACTCCCTCCACATGCCGGGGCACAGCCCTCAGGAGCCGGTGGGTGGGGCTTTTCTGGGACCACGCCCGCAGCCAGTGCCTCAGACAGCAGCCAGTCCTGAGCTGAGACCACGCCCGGGGTTCCAATCTGTTTCCCACTAACTGAACATGCGTCCAGTCCCAGGCCAGATGCTTCCAGCTCGGGCTTGGTTTCCTCGTCAGAAAAGGAGCGGTAGTGGAGACGGCCTCACAGAAGAGCGAGGATGCAGAGGGACACACAGGAAACCCTGAGCAGCAGACAGGAGCCCACTGGGTGTCCAGAAAGCACGAGCTGCTGCTCCTGACAGGTGACACCTTGGACGAAGACTACTCCTGTTCCCACCCCCAGGGCCGCCTGCAGGCACCTACCAGCTCCACGTTTTTAGCAGGGGGATTCTGCCATTTTCCCCAGTGTGCCCCCTGGCCCCGCCCCTCAGCCACCGTGAGTCCTGTCACTGCAACGGGGATCTAGCCAGCGGGGGCTGTGTTCCTGCCCTCCCTCGCAAAAGCTTCTCACGCGCACTGCGCTCGCTCGTAAGCTGCCTGCCATCCTCCCAAGGACAACCCACTTTCTATGAAAGAGCAGCCGCAGGAGGGACACGAGATGGGCACTGTTTGAAAGAAGCCATCATGCAGGCCCGTCTGCTTTGGAAGTGGGACGAAGCAGCCTTTTCCTTACCCCTTTTTGCTTTTCTTGTAAAGCTTGGCGATCTTCTCCACGGGCAGCCCGTACTTCTCGGATATCTGCAACAGCAAGCGTGAGGAGGCCGTGAGCGCGGGGCGGGGCCCGCAGGCCAGCTCCCCTGGAGGGCACGGGTTCCCCGCTTGCCGAGGTCTTCCCGCGGGACTCAGCCCCCACCACGCTCCTGCGTGAGATCCCTGGACAGACTTGGACCCGTCCACAACTGGGCCAGCCAGGTGGGAATGAAAGCTGTGGTAACAGGCAGTCACATCTCTCAGAGAGAGACGACGCTGGACTGAACAGGTAGGCGTGTAGCAACAAATTTAACCAGTTAACTTGGATTTCTCTTCCACTCCTTACACCAAAGTACACTTCATGTGCACCAAAGATTTATATGCGAAAGGTAAAACCATGGAAGTAGGAGAAGAGCCATAATTCTCTGCATTCCTGTCATCTTAAAATAAGGAAGATCTTTCTAAGCAAGACATAAAACTTGGGGCAAAAGGTTAATAAAACAACACAGAATTAAAAGTGCCGGTGTGGCCAAGACCACTATAAAAAGCTGACGATAACACACTGGGAAACATTTTTACAACACAAATGTCAGATATAAAACTAACTTCCTTAAGTTAAAAAGAATTCCAGTATATCCAGAAAAAAATCTAACAACTCAGTGGGAAAAGGAAGAAAACAAGAAAAAGAAGCAATTCATAGAAGAAAAAATATAGTCACACAAGCATAAGACGTGATTTAATTTAAAATTTTCAAATTAAAGCAACAGTAAGACACTACTTCTAATTTTATCAGACTAACAAAAATGAAAAATTAATAATACAGTGTCAGCCAGAGTATGAGGAATGGAAACACTCATATTCTACAGCTGAAAGAGTAACAAGCTCTACCTTTTTGGCGAAGAATTTGACAGAAGCGATCCGAATACAAAATGTGCATATCCTTGGACACATACCGTCCATATCTAGTTAATATGGTTTTGCAAATATTTTCAAAACAACACAATGCACAGAACATGTCAAACATATTTTGATATTTCATAGTTGAAAACCATGGAGGCATGAATAAGATGGGAAGTCTACATGAACTCACATTTTTAAAAAACCCTTAACATATTAAAGAGAAAGACAAGTTTTAAGTGTATATAATGCAATTATATATACAGTGTATGTATACTTTACATAAAATAGTTGAAGTGCACAATATTTAAATTTTTTAAATTACAATAAAAGATACATTGCCAGTAACCTCCCTTCCGAACTCTCCTCCTCACGCTGACCACACTTACCGCATCATTTTGCCACTTTCGGAAGTGGCTCTGAAGTCTCTCCTGAATGCTTTTACAAGATGTGATTAAAAAATCCGATGAGTGCTGCTGCTGAGCACCATCCAGCAGAAAGGCAGCTCGCCAAAACACGACGCTGTGTCCTCACGCATCTCACTCACAGGATCTGGCCCTGTGTGACTTCTGGCTCTTCCCCAAAATCAAAATGACCAAGAACGGTCGACATTTTGAATACAGCCACGACACTGAGGCGGCCGCAGTGGCGCAACCAAAGACACTCACGGAACAATTTTCAGAATGGCTTCAGCCAGTGGCCAGAGCCATGGGGTGAGTAAGTCCGCAGCGAGGGAGGTATTCCGAGGGGGATTCACGGTAATGTATTCTTTACTGTAATAACTGTTTCACTTAAACACTTTATACAGTACACAGAACATATTTACAGGACCCACTTGATCTATTCCAGTGGCAACTACTTAAGAATGGACAGAATAAAAGGCTGTTTCTTCTGCGCTGTCAAATTCTGCAGTGTATTCTGGTTTTAAAAGGTCTGTGTTTGTTTCATGAATACAAAGTAGCAATCACTGATAAACAGATTCCGGGAAAGCCTGCCCCAAATGCCCGCCCACCTTTAATCCTACAGGGGCTGGTGGGATCCACAGGCAGCTAAGGCAGGAGAGGTTTGGGACTGGATTACTGGAAAGTCTAGCCGAGGCTGGAAATAGAGGCTGAACGGTTCTCGAACAAAGCTGAAACCACTTTGAATCCTGGGAAAACTGAGCTCTACAGAGAATCATCGATTCCTACCCCCCAGGACGAACTCCCACTCTGAAATGGACCCAGGAGGAGTCAGGTTGGGAGCCGGGGGAGCAGAGAAGGCTGCCCAAACAGCCCACCAACCTGCCAAATGCCACTGAGCCATCCTAGTAAGAGCCCTGTGGCCACCACTGAGCCCCAATGAGCCAAGTGTAAGAGGAAACGCAGGTCAGGGGACACTCTAGGCAGCAGAGAAAATGGACAGACACATCCGTTCGAACGCAACACTGGACTGGAACGCAGGAACACAAAAACACTTGTAAAGCACACGTGTGCAAAATTCTGATCTAAAAATAAGGGCACTGAGCTAAAACCGTTTGAAAGCTCAGTAGATGAACCGAAAGACTGATGGCCACGTCAGCAAACTGAACAGTGTCAGGGAAAATCAAGTCAACAAATCATAAAAGCGTAAGACAAAAACACACAAAAACGAAGAAGGAAGAGGAAGAACAGAAGAGGATCACAAGGGATACAAAATCACCCCACACAGAAAGCAGCAGATGAAGAAGAGGAAACACCGGGCTAGGGATTTAGTTCAGCAGCATAAGTGCCTGCCTGGCAAGCTCGAGGTCATGAGTTTGATGCCTGGTACAAAAAAAAAAAATAAACAAAAAAAAACCAGACCCACGGTTTTGGACAGGGGCAGGTAACCAGAAGCCTAGGAGATGCAGCAAGAAAAGGCTCATATGTCAGGTGGTCCAAAAAGTAGGGAAAACACTGGTACCTCCTGAACAGAAAGCACAAACTGCTTAGGGGGGAACAAGGATAAACCTGGCTTCAGCCTCTCATGGGCAACTGGAGAAAAAGGTGAGTCCTCCATGACAGCCAGCTGTCCCTGCTCGTGCTGGAGGTAGACTCCAGGTGAAACGAGGGTCAGGCTGCGCCCATCCAGATGGCCGCTCGAGAAGGAAGACTCACTGAAGGGCTGAATCTGAATGAACACAGATGCACCAGAGAGACCTCAAACCAGGCGAAGGGGCAGAACACAAGAACCAGAGTGGCAGCATGTGCTTCACAGCGCTCGAGCGCTCACCTGCCCTGAGGGTGTGGAGTGAGTGTTTGATGGGGTTCCTGCAGCAGCAGCAGGACACAGCACAAAGAAAAAGCTCAGTTGCCCAGCAAAAAAGACAGGAAACTTTCAGCAGAATCCGTGGGTCAGAGGTCACAGGATGCAGTGGGTGTTTTGCTGGACTCCTCCTGGTGAGGAGGGCCTGGAGGGGCCGGGGCTGGAGAAAATAGTTGGAATTTTATTTTCAAATAGAAGAGAAATAAAAGGAACAGGGACTGGAACCACTTAGGAATGTAAGGATAACTTTTCAGTTAAAAAAGGTGAAAACAGGCAATTTAATCTGACTGTAAAACTGTAATCTGACTGTAAAGGAAATCACAAAGTGAAATCAATAAAATAAGGGGCGAGATAAAGTGCAGGACATCAGTCATTCCACCAAATGCAAACAAACTTCACTCTTCCAGGAAAAAAGTAAGTAGGTCAAATGAAAAAAAAAAAGTAAGTAAGAAGAAGAGAAAGAGAGAGAACTGCGCTTAAAGAAAACCGCTTAACACAGTGATGAATAGATGCACAACAACAAAGGGCCCAGCCAGCAGGTGTGAAGGGAAGGAAGCAGGTCTGCAGGGGCCTGGGCTGCCGGGTGTACACACGGGTACAGGTGAGCTCCGGGAGGTGCAGTAACAGGAGGCGCAGGGATGGAGAGGGACGGCGATTCTGGGGCTGCACTGCTACAGCGCGGAAGCACAGCTCACAACCCATGAGAGGGAACCTTGACAGGGGTGCAATGACAAGATGTCAATGGACTTCTTTTAGAGGAGGACAAGTCTAGTGGACAAGAATAGCTGAACAACATAATGACTTGATTTGTGGTTTGTGTTTGTTTGTTTTTGGTACTGGACAACAAACTCATAACCTGGTGCTTGCCAGGCAGGCACTTTTGCCACTGAGCTACGTCCCTGGCTCTTCTAATGACTCTATTCTATGTAATATACTAAGTCACGTGCACAAAGACATTGCATCTCCGGCAGGAACGCTTCACGCACAGGGTAACAAAGTGAACCACACTGGGTCATCCCTCAGCACGGGGAAGTTATCCAGAATGTGCAAGCTCTTGGAAGTACTGCTAAATGACCCTGGATAAGCCACTCCCATTCTTGTGGCACCTGATTGGGATGATGAGTCACATCTGTCTGAACAGAGGAACACACTAGCGAGTCCCCTTGACCATCTTCTTGTTTTTTCCACGTCCAGGGCTGACATCACTGTCCCCTGCCACAAGCTCCCTTTGGAAGAATTTCTACGCCTTTCCCTTTCCTCCCTGCTGGCCCTGTAGGGTCACCGGGACCCACCCTCACACCCACAGATCAAAAGGGACTCACAAACACGAGCCTCTTCTGCACCCAAAGGCTCCAAGCAGAGCCTCGCTGAAGAGATGAAGGAAGGAGGGCCCAGGCGTAGCTGATTCTCAGGATTCTCTCTGAGTCTCTGCATGTCCTGGGGTCAGCCAGGGACAGAGCATTTCTGGAGCTGCTTCCTCTCTGTGGCCCCAGCTTCTTCACCCAGGGTCCACAGAGGCCCAGAGACCGTGCACAGGACCTTGGGTGGAAAGCATACATCCTTACTGTCACTACCTCAAAGCAGTGTTTGGTTTCCTTCAGTTGTGAGCACACAGCAATTCTGTCTTTGTCACCAATGGAAATCACAGAGGCTTTCAAGTCCTATTAGAAATCTGCAGATATTTCAAAATGCTGATTACACTCACCCACCATATTTTGGAATTTTTCTAGTTATTAGCCCACCATGATTCATGACACAGAACGCATGAGTAAGGAGCATTACTTCTTCCTAGGCCACGGGCAGGCGCTTGATCATTTTGATGACCCCAGGAAGGAGGAGACTCTGCAGGCTGTCAAGTGGCGGATGCTGCCATCTGTCAGGGCCCCACAGAGGCCCTTCTGCCCAGGGCTGGGTGAGCTCATCACAATGCCCTGGCTGCTACTCGAGGAACGCGTGCTGCTGATGGTCCTGTCACATCACACGAGGCGAGCAGGGTGATTAGATGCTTTTCCTCATGTTTTCCAAGTTGCCTGAATAGCGCGTACACTTAGATGACTTTCAGATTACTCACTCCTGTAAAGGCTCTGAAGACTTCCCTAGTACCCACAGGATGCTGCAATGTGTCTGGTTGTCTCTGCTCTGTGACCGAGACTTCAGAGCAGAGCGCTTGGCCAGGTAACTTCAGATATGTGATGGTGGAAGGTGGAGGTCCCCATGGGGTCTCGTGGGTATCGAGTTCAGCCTGCCTGCTGCAGGGAGGGGGGGTCCGGCAGAGCTGGCGCGGGCCCTAAGATGCATAAGAAAGCCAGGGGCTCCTGCGTGCACACTCTCTGGGTGGCACATGTGACTTGCCACCTTCATGCGCAGGCTCACACCGAAGAAAGTGGGGTGCTGTCCTTCCCTTGCGTGCAGTAGCAAGCCTCACTAGGAAGCGTTCCTAACTCTTTCCCAGCTCCTTTGGAGGGAGGAATCAGTCTGCATCCCATCTCAGAGCACCTCTGGTCACCCATGGATGTCTGTGTGTGCACATGTTCATCTGCAGCGTATTCCTCGGTGCTACTTTAAATCCGCGTTAGGAGCTCATTTAACCCTCACACCCTGCCTATATTCCATTCTCATCTCCGCTGTACTATCCATTAGTCTTCTTTTCACTTTGGAAACAATGGCCCTGTGGTCTAGCCAGGCTGAGGACGCGCCCCAGGCTGCAGCACTCCTATGAGGCAGAACAGGTGTGCAGGGTCAGCAACTACTTCCTGCCTGGGTGCTCGCTTGGGCCAAACATCCTCTCCACAGTCACTGTGCGTGTGACATGGGAAGCTCATTCTCCACAGCGTATCTTCAGGCATGGGCATCTCCCTGACTGGACTAGAGCCTCGAGACCTTAGGTTGGCCCCACTACTTTGTTGGAAGACTCCTCCTGTCTCGGCCTCAGTTCCCACCCTGACGGTACTCACCAGCCATGCTCACTGGCGTACTGAAGGGGCAAAAGAAGTAGTGCATGTGACAGTCACGTCACACTCAGCCTGGGCACATGTCTAGGAGGTATGGGGTTTAGTCAGCAAATATTTGTGCCCAGGGCACTGGAGATACACAGCCAGCAAGGGACAAAGCCCTGACCCTGTGACCTTTACAATCTCTAGGGAGAGAAAAGCGGCAAACATCTCACAATTAATGTGTCAGGGTGAAGTAAAGTGAAAGAGGGTAGGGACAGAGCAGCGGATATGCTATTTACCTAGGTGATGGGAAGGGCCACAAAGGAAGCCACTGCATGAGGAGTCCCAAGGGCCCGAGCCTGGACGGAGGTGGACAAAGAGTAGCAGGGGCACAGACTCAAAGGCCCTGGAGCGTGAGTGCCAGGGTCTGCCAGGCTCCGGGACCAGCGGAGTGGGGCAGTGCCCAGCTCCACGATCACTGATCAGATTGCTGGGAAACGGCCCTCACAGGAACCTGGGGCCTCCAATCCTTTGCCTATAACTAAGCTTAAAACTTGTAACAATAACGAAACCATCACTGAATCATCAGTATTATGTGATGAAAAGAACAGTCAACCTTCAAAAGCCCACCGTCTCCAGGCTGAGGCAGGAGAATCAAGGCCAGCCCAGGTTATCTAGTGAGTTCAAGGCCAGCCTGAACTGCATCTCGAGAACGTGTCTCTAACAACAACAACATCAACAACAAAGATTCTACCACCTTCATGAGGTGGCTAAGCTCTGACTTGTGTAGAGCCAGTGACCCCCATGATGCCCCAACCTGCAAGCCACGGTAACACCCCTTTGCTGCTTGCCCTAGCCTGAGTCTCTCAGGATGTTGAAGTGCTCCCCGTGCAGAGCTTGCAGCCAGGTCAGAGCGGGTCATGGGTGCTGTTAAAAAACTTTTCCTTCCACACCAGAAGAAGAGAGGAAGTCAGAAGCACTCTGAGGAACCCGGTTTGGCCACAGGGTCAAAGAGTGCCACGCACTGCCTTGCTGGGCCCCTGGCAGCAAAGCAGGAGTGACACAGAGCCAGCTGCTGCTGTGCTGGGGCGTGCAGGCAGAGGTGGCATTTAGTCTCATGGCAGTACAGTGAGATCACATCCTCAGAACAGCTGTAAAACCAGCCAGCTGTCAGAACGGAAGGAAAAGGCAGGAGTGCAGCCCAGCAAACCCAGGCGGCCAGGACCAGTGATTTCCACACCTCGCCCATCACAGAAGGACCCAGAAAGCTTGCTAGCAGTCAATCTCTAGTCCCTGAAACCTCCCCTCGGTAACAGCACCTCCAGGGCTAAGGATGGAAGATGTAATGAGCTTTGGTGACGTCCGAGTTCCCAACCATCTGAAGTTAATCCATGTCTTGGTTACTTTTGTCTCATTGTTGAGACAAAATACCTGACACCCAAAGTGAAGGAAGGAAAGGTTTATTCAGTTCACAGTCTGTGGAGGTTTCAGTCCATAATCAGCTGGCTCCCAGGCAGAATGGTCCATGGTAAGGGGCAACAGTTCACAGTGGTGGAAAACAGCACCAACAACAATAGCAACAGGGGAGGAGCACAGAGGAAGACTCTGTCCCTAATATTGCATGTATGCCACACCTTCTTGGGTATGGCACTCACACTCATAATCCCAGCCCTGGACCAGGACCCATTCACAAACTCCAGAAGCCTGCGTCCATGACCGCATGGGGTTTGGAGGGAAATCCAGACTCAAACTGTAATAGCCCGGTCTGGTAACACGGTACTGAAAGCCAGACTGCAGTGTGATATTGCTGAAAGTTGCCCAGGGAGCTCTGAAGACTGTACGGGGTTTTCAAGCTCATCTGTCTATCCTGAGGGAACTTTAGGATCATTTAAAAAATCCTGTGAACTCATGTGAAAAGGTACAGATCAGATTTTTTGTTGCATTCATTTCTGTTTTCATTTTTCATTTATGTGAGGCTGATTCAGCCAACAACAAACTCTGCTGCAATGAAAAGCACTAAAAACCAAGGCCTCCCTGGGTGTTTCTAGAGAGCTGTCTGTCTGTCTGGCTCAGCTGCCTGGGCACTGGCCAATAACACTGCCACAGAGGCAGCACAAAGACACACTGCAGACAGTCCAGACCTTATTTTTGAAAGGTCTAACAAACACAAATATATAAATCATACAGTTCATCACTGTAGCCATTTTAAGGTGTATAATCCAGTAGTATGTTAATATACCCACTATAGTATTTGATCATTACCCTGTAATTCCAAAATACATTGAGCACCCCTAAAGGAAGCTCCCCAGTAGTCCCTCTACCGCCTGCACCCAGCCTCCAATGCCCCAACTTGCTTCCCTCTCAGTGACTGTGCTGCTCGGGACATTACTTAGAAACCCAATCATGCAATATTTGGCTTTCTGTGTCCAGCTCAGTGATTGTACTCAGGACACACCACAAAGAACTGGGACCCTGACAGGTGTAGGAGCGCACCCGTAACCCCAGCTCTCTGGGAGGCTGAGGCAGAGAAGCACTGCAAGCCCAAGCCCAACTGCAACTTCGTAACTCAGTGAGACCTTGTCTTGGAATCTTTAAAAAAGGGTTTTTTAAAGTGCTGGGGATATAGCTTAGTGTGAAAGCCCTGGGTTTAACATCTGATACCATGAAAAAAATTTTTTTAAAGAATTGGAAACAGGTGCGCATGAAAAATTCATCCATGACTGTACACATACAGCAACATAATTACAATAACCAAAAACTGGGAAAAAACATCCAAGGTCCAAACAAAATGTGTATCCTTCCACTAGAATGTCACTGAGCCCTGGGGAAGAATAAAGCTCTGGTGTCTACCGCAACACAGGCAGATGTCAAAGGAAAAGGTGCGCTACAGAAGCCAGCCGCAAACCCACGACGGAGCCTCCTCCTGCGGGCGCGCGCACCATGACACCCCACCTCCTGCTCAGGCTGCAGCTCTCCCAGCCGTCCTGGGGCCTCTGCACCGTGACCGGCGGGATCTTCCCCAGCACAGGTGTACAGGGCAAGGCGGGAAGAACTGACACGCCAAGTAGGGTTGTGTTTGTACAGATGAATGTGAGTGAAACAGGAAATCACCTCCTGAGCCCAAGGGGGGTGAGCCCAGCCCCGGGTTGCAAGGAGGAAGATCACCCATCAGAACTCTGTAATTCTGCAGGATATGCTTTCCTTAACCAAGCAGTCCTATTCTTATTTTGGGTTACGCTAATGTTGTAGTCAGGGGTTGTGAGGAGAACAATTAGAATCAGGACACAGAATTTATAAAACTATTTTATGATGGTAACCTAGAGTTAACATAAGAAAGTGGAGGAAATCTGTTCACAACACTAAAGACCCACAATATTCAGCCAAGGGCCTGGATCCCACAGCAATGTCCTGCATGAGTCCAGATGAAAACCTAGAGCCCATGACAGTGCCTCCCATGAGTCCAACTGGAGGTCTAGAGCCCACGAGAAAGGGGCTAGGAATTTAGCTCAGCAACATAAGTGCCTGCCTGCCAAGCATGAGGTTGTGAGTTCTATTCCTAGTACCAAAATGAAAAAAAAAAGATGTTTAGTGAATCCTGTCATTGGGCTAGGAATTTAGCTCAGCAGCATAGGTGCCTGCCTGGCAAGCTCTAGATCATGAGTTCAATCCCTGGTACCAAAAAAAAAAAGAAAAAAGTGGATTGAGCCCACCAGAAGGATTCACGCCAGTCTCTTTTACAAACCCGTGCTGGGAAGGCCCAAAGGTCAGCAGTGGAAGCTAGAAAGTCTATGCCAGTGGGGTGAAGGAACTGTGCTGGTAGGTTGAGGGTTCTACGCTGGAGCCCAGAAGTCATGCTCAAAATAAGAACCAGGGCTTCCCTGAAAAGTACCACAGCCATCCTCAGTGACACGGAGGTCTTGCACTCCTCCAACGATAAGAACAGTCGAGTACGTGGCAGAAACCCAGTGTGACAAATTGCCCCTGGAAATTAAACAGCACACATCTTCCCCTCTGGAGCTAGGAAGCAACAATCAATGTAAGGACCGGAGCTCCCCCAAAGTGAACCACAGCCACTCTCACCACCAAGGTCCCAAGCTCCTTTGATGACAATGGTTGAACTCATACTGGGGAATCTAGTCATGACGAGCTCCTCCAGGAGAACCAACAGCTCAAACAGCAACACTTAGGAGAACCCACAATGCCCTACTTGTCTTCTCTACATCTCTATTGTGGCAACTTTCCTCAGGTGGAGCATCTGCACTCAGCACCATGCTGATTTAATTCATCTGGTTTTAAGTTGATCACCAGTTTTTAACCCATAACCACTAACAAGACACTTACTGTTTTTGCTGTGTGTATCTGGAAGTCAAATATACCTAATTCAGTTTCACACCAAGAGACAAATGGAAACCCGCAGCCCAGCCCCTCCCAGTCTCCCTGGATCAGCCTCACAGTCACGGCCTGCAAATGGCGGTGGCTCACAGACCTGGGCTCCCCTGTGCTTCAAGCATCTCATTCCAGAGCCACCTGGGTGACTGCATGTCCCAAAGGAGGACAAGCAGGCAGGAGCCTGGGAGGGGAAGGGGCGCTCACCGCTTCCATCAGGCCCTTGACCGTGGGGGACTTCAGCATCAGCGCGTCGAACACGTCATCAGTCTCCTTCCTCACGTACAGCAGCACTGGAAGGCAAGTGGGGAGGGCCCTGTGACATTGCAACAGGTGCCTGTGGCTGGAGGCCGTGAGATGCCTGGGCTCGGGTTCACGGCGAGTTCCCCAGGCAGCCCGGGCCCGTGTGTCTGCCAGTGGGGTGGCTCCAGGCAGAGGGTGGGGTGCGGAGCTGCAAGTTAGGACTGAGGCACAGTGCCTGTGGCCCAGCTTCACCCTGGGCGACACTGGGAACTCAACCTGGTAACAGCAGTGAGCTAAGCTGGGGAGACTACAGGGGTGGCTGGGGAGAACAGAGTGCAGGCAGATGCCCGGCTGGGAGGAGGAAGCCCTGGGGGACGCAGCCCGCGCGCCGGGACTCTGCCCTCCAGTCTCCTGGTAAAGCTGGATGCTAGGCTCTGCCACGTGGCGGCGCTGTGAGGGAACAAAGGATACAGACCCCTTGCCCTCAGGGAGCAGCTGTAGTCCCCAGCCCCCAGGCCCCCAGTGGGGCGGCTCTGCTAGCTACTCAGTCTGGGAAATAGTGCTCGTAGTGAGCAAGCCCAGGAAGAGAAGGGCAGGGAGATGAGTATGCGGAGTGCAAAGGCTCAGACGTCCCAGGTCCCACATGTGCTCCTGTCTGACGGTGCCCGTCCTTCCAGCGGTGGACAGTGCCACCCTGCAGCCCTGGGGCTGGCCACACTGTCCGCCCCTCCCAGCAATGAGACTTGTGCTTCTCTAGAGGGAAGGGAGAGGGTCAAGGCTGAAGCCCATGCACCTGGCCACTCTGGGAAAACATGCCCAGGTCAGAAAGTCCTCTGGGATGAGTATTTTGTAGCCTCCATTTCCGCTAATGGCTTTTATAAGAAGGCTCAATGTCAGCACTACATGGAAAAATAAGTAGAACCTAGAACCCAATTACATCTAGATGAGGAAGATTAAAGTCGAAGAAAAAAGCACTGGTAGCACTTACAGAAGAAAATCCTGCAGCTTCTTCCAGCAGCCCCCACCCACAGAACCCCATCCGCTGCTCCAGGTCGGCACTGCCCCCTCCACTTGCAAGCCAGTGTCCTGGAGACAGGACGCTGCCCCTTGCCTCCAGAGTGGCTGGGGGAGGGGAGAGCCACCAGGCAGGACAGTCCCACCACGCCCCTACAAGTTGTGGTGGCCACACGGAGTTGGGTGCACTGGGTGCTCCCAGGAAGCCAGCTTTCACTAGCTCTGTGCAAGGTAGGACCTGCATTATCACCCGCGGGCAGCGGCAGCATGAAGAGCCACAGCGGCCATGAAGGCAAATCTGCCCAGGGCGACGGCTTTGGTCATGGATGTGACCATGGTCTCTCTCGAGGAACTTCCAACAATTACAGAGTAACAACTGTCGCTGAGACTGACCCCGAGACTGTCATGCACTCACATGGAGTGGGTGCTCCAGGCAAGAGCTCTCCAGAGACATCACTGCCCTCACCACTGGCAGGTCACAGTGCCCTCATGTGTCACTGTGACTCAGAGCTAGCAGGGCCACTGACTTACTGTAAGTGACAACCTGATATAATACCATCTCGGAGTCCTTCGAGTCTGCCTCAGCAGGGCAGAGGGGAAACGGCTGCCCAGGATGAGTGCGCCCAGCATGGAGGGGATGGGAAGACACAGACACCCTCAGCTCTGGTCCTGATCCTCTTGGGGCGGTGGAGTAAGACTCAAGAGCAAGGACTTGGCGGTGACGTCTCAGAAAGTTGAGGTTCAGGACCAGTCGCTAGCTTTAGTGACAGGGCTCACGGCCTGGCTCTTCACGCTGTCACTGTCACAGGCAAGGGTCTCTCTTCAGCCCGGGACCCTGCTGCTGGGAGCCAGCACACACACTACTACCTCCCGGGCAGAGGAACAAGCTGGCGTGTGGACAGCACAGACTTCACTGAAGGTCAGAGGAGACACGGAAGACAGGGTTCAAGGCAGGAGGGGACCATGAGCTTCCTGTATGATAAGAACTGTGCGGGGCTGGGGCTCCCCAGAGCCCAGGCGGCTGGGCTTTGAGCTCTCCTTGGCAAACTGGCCCCCACCCTGCATGCCACACCAGCGTGCGCCCCACCCAACAGGTACCTCGCTTTATGCCTTCTTCTTTCATCTGCTTAGCAGGTGCTGGGCCGAACTCCTCCTCCATGGGCCTGAACATCCGTTTAACCAGGACGCTACTGCGGGAAGACAGCAGAGGCTTTGAAGCAAAGCAGACAAGGTGTCCAAACACAAGGTCATACACATGTCTGTCCTTGTCCTGTCCCACGGCTGGCCCCATGCGCGCTCCTTCTTCCCCTTGAGGGCCCAGAGGCATCCCTGTTGGAGGCAGGACCTACACTGCCACCTCAAGGCGCTGACCCGGGACCTGCTCTGCATTGCCGAGGTGAGGCAGTAGGGCTTCAGCCACTGCAGCCTGCACCTGCTGCCCTCTTCGGCTCAGCTCAGGGCTGGGGGAGGCAAGAGTGAGCCTGAGTGTCCCTACAGCCCACACATGCCCCTGAGGCCTGGCTCTCCAGCCCCTCAGGCCACAGGAGGGACACAAGCCGCCTCCCTGTGACTTCCTGCCATTCTCCCTCTCTGGCTGGAGCAGATGAGACTGCAGCACTGGGGGTGCCTTAGGGACCCAGGCCTTTCGCTGCCACCTGGACACCCATATGCTGAGGTCCTGCATGACCACAACTGGGCCAGTTCTGACGATCTCGCACTTTCTCACCCAGTTCCTATCCAACCCAGGCACTCTAAGGAGGAGACAGACTAAGAAGACAGAAAGAGGAAGACAGTGCACTCCTGCACGGACTCTTGCTCTTCAGTCTCAACGGAGGCACACAGGTGTTTATGAACTGTGCCTCTCCTGGGGGATCCCTGAGCCCACAAAGCAAGGCCGGACTTCAGGAGAACTGTGAAGGCAGGGGTGCTAGGACACACTACCATGGTTCAAATCCCTGCTCTACAGTTACTGCTGTGAGAGATTGGACAAGTTTCTCAACCTCCCTGGGCCTCAATTTCCTTTTTAAAAAATCTGTTGACTGAGAAGCAACATTTGAAGACATGGAAATGCTAACCACCTGATTTGGTAATTCCACACGTTCACACTGTACTCTAGAAGTAAATGCCAGCATTATATGTCACATCAAAATTTTAAAATTCAGTATATAAAACTGAAAAGAAGGCTGTCACGAGCATTCAGGGGACGCACCTAGCACTCATGGGATTCCCTGGTATGCCGTAAGGTGGCCAAGGTGAGGACAAGTCGGAGAGATTTGGGGAGAAGCCATACCGAGAAGACTAGACAGACAGGAAGACAGCTCGAAACATGTCAGAATCCCGCTGCCTCCACATCCCAGAGCACATAGCTCCGCCTCCCACTCTGGTCCAGTTTGAGGACTTAACACTGGTGAAGTTCCCTGCAGGGGCGGGTGACACTGGTTAGTCCCAAGATTCCAGGTAATGTGAAAAACTGTGACTCTCTGTCGGCATTACTGTCACACAGAAGCTATCGATCACTTCTTCAGTCAGGCTAACGCTAGGGTTCAGGGCAAGAAAGCACATGGCGTGTCACTGAGGGGCCCAAAGCATATTCCTATTCACTCCAGGGGTTTGCATTACTAAACCAAGGGTGTTCCACTTATCCTCTCACAGCCAGGCTCATCCAAAGGGCCACCCAACCCATCAAACTCCTTCACGAGACCTCGGATTCTATGAAGCAAGCATGTTTCATCTTCTCAGTCACTTAAGAATCATGGACGCCATGAACAGGGTCTTATGTGGGGCAAAGTAGCTGGAAGAGCAGCAGATCTGCAGAGGGCACCACCTTGTAACAGTTACTCAGTAAATCTCGGAAGGAGGAGAAAGAGGGTGCAAGAAATAATATTAGGAGTCAGGATTCTCTTATTTTCCTGCCTCGCACACCAAACAATGAGGCAGCTGGAGAGTTATCCAAAGCTAGGCCCCAGTGCGGGTGGCAGTCAGTGCAAGGGCATCACTGCTTGTACCCCTCTCGACACCGAGATAACAGTGGGTTGTGTTACTCTGTCACCTCACAGAAGTGCAGTGGCCTTGATCTCAGGACTACAAGACTAGAAAGACCATTCACAGAGCAGCAGTGGCCAGAAGGTTAATGACTGGTAAACACCCCGCAAGGTCACCAGACACTCTCTCATGCTGGGTGAGCTTTCCTATGCTTGTGATGTTCTTTCCTTACTAAGCAAGATTTATTTGTACTTTTTTTCCAGTCCTGTTGACTTCTTATAGCACCCCATTCTGAGGCATGACATTGCCTGCCATTAAAATAACATCTCAGATAAACCGCATTGCTTATGGGAATTCGGACATGCTTTTCCATGCTTTCAAATCTATAAACCCAGTAGGAGTCAATATGTTTTATGTGTTCTGAATTCAAATGTCTCATTTATTTTCAATGCAAGGCCAGAAAGGAAGGGCAGATAGGATGAGCCTGTTTGCTAGACGAAAGAGCCGCACGTCAGGTCTCCCGGTGTCTGGGCAATTTAAGTTTCACTGCAGCACAAAAGGACTGGAGAAACAGAAAAAGCCAGCTTCCCTGGCATCAGACTCCGCCTCGCTGGCACCAGGAGGCGATCGGTGTGCAGAATGACCCAGGGAGCAGCACATTCGGCCGCTGGCTATGGGATCAATTTCAGGGAAAGGAGTCCCTGAGGAGTGAACAAAAGAGTGCTAAGTTTTGTTACAAAAATACTGAAGGTGACAAGAAAACACTAGGAAGCACGGGACCCTGGCTATGACAGCTGAGGTGCTGGAGACACTGGATGCCTAGGGAGGAGAGGCTCCCCCAAACACAGAAAGGGGGTGCAGGCACCCTGGAGACAGGGTTCTTTATTCTGCTTACAGCCTGTGTAAACTAATCATGAGAGCCTGACACAGAGGCTCCTGCCCCATGTTAGTTGCAGAAAAAAGAAGGGCATCTGAAGCCCTCACAAAGCCTTGCATACTATGCAGTAAAATCACTACTTTATTTTCAACCAAGTATTCTTTGGAAAAGTCAATCCAGGAGGACTTTAATCGATGCCAGCTTGGGGTGTTTAAGAAGTCACTTGACAAACCAGGGAAAAGAAGAAAGGTCAGAGCTGACAGTGCTCATCATATTCATTCATCCCAGCCACGAGAAACGTGTTTCTTACATGCTAGGAGAGCACAATCTAACGGGGATTTAAGAGCATGGAGTTTGAGGCTAAGTCCTAGACAAGGTTCTGCCCCACCTAACCGGCTGGGAGATCACTGGACTGGTTTGAGAGTCCCTTCCTTTGGAGCTAAAAGTTGCCAGCTTTTCTAAGTGGACTGTTTTAACTGCTCAATTCTCTGGAACAGCACCAAAGCAATCACAGACAGTGCATGGAGGAATTAACATGGCTCGCGTCCAATGAAACTTTATGGGTGCTTGGATTTCATAAAATTTTCACATGCCATGTAATATTATTCTTCTGCATTTTTTCAACTATTGAACCATATAGTTTTCAGATTCTTCTAAGACAGATAAAAGCCCCGACTTGGTCCTCAGCTGTCATCTGTCACCCTGGCTCTAGGATTAACTCTACAAGGTTGGCTCCCTGTACTTCACCTGAGAAATGTCTCACAGGCTAACAGACCTGGGACATAGGAACAGGGAAGCCCGGGTCTAACTGCGGGCCGGGGGAAAGGGCCTGCAGATTTCAGCCCCGCATCACCTGCAAACAAAGACTGTAAAACAAATGTATAAACAAAAATACAAAACAAACATATAAAAAATGAAAAATGAAGAGAAGAAAAAGAAGCACTCAGGTCAAAGCTCAAAGGAAAAATGAGCCCAAAATATCCTGCAAGTCTATGGTTCAGATGCATGAATTTGAAGCAGAAAGTCGATTTTAAGGAGACTCCTAACAAACTTAGTAGCACCCACTGGAGGAAAATAAAGATGCTGAGAGGTAAACTGTGTTTTAAGAGTTGCGGGGGAAAGGGTGTTTAAGTGCTGAAGGGGGGTGATCCAGAGAGCAGGATGAGAGCTGACGGGCAGAGGTCAAAGCAGGGAGATGTCAGGAGCACAGACAGCGTAACTTTCCAGGACTGGAGTCATCCAGGGGGTACTGCGTGTGCCATCCCTGGCCACACCCGGTGGCACGCCCAGCAGAGGAGGTCGGTGTGGGGAGCACGGCGGTGCCTGTGTGGCTCCAAACCGCTGAGCTTTCACATGAAGTTGGGGCGGAAAGCACTCCGAGGGTGTGGCTGCCCCTCCAAACCTGAGACCACAGCCCGGTGTCTTGTGCAGACACACAACATCCCCAGCACTGTGCCGTGGAAGACCCTGGGGACCTGCAGGGACAAGCTCCTAACTGAAGTCCTAGGGGACCACAAGCAGGGTCTCGGCCTTCCTGGTCCCCGCTCACGCCTGCCTGGAATGAGGTCTGAGGCAGACCCCAGTCCAGGTGGTGCAGGGAGCAGGGCACTGTCTCCTTTGGCTTCTGCCTCAAGCGCAACTCAATCTTTTTTTTTGGCACGGGGGTTGAACTCACGACTGTGTGCTTGCCAGGCAGGCGCTTATGCCACTGAGCTAAATCCCTAAGCTCAACTTGATCTTGTGTTGGGGCCAAACACTGGAGCAAGAGCTAGCACCAGAATTTCAGTGGCTAGAAAGATGGAATGGAAGAAACAGGGCACTTAAAAAATAACTAGTGTTTCCAAGGCATAGCCCAGGAAGGAGGAAGAGGGGAAAGAGAGGCCTAGAGGGAGGGAGGTGTTGCCCAGCCTCCTTCCCCGAGAGGCCAAGCTGACAGGGGCTTCCCGAGCAAATGCATCCCGCCCTCGGCCACAGGCGCAGGAGGCGCCGTGTCCACTGTCCTGACTGTGAAGCACGGGGAACGTCTTACCCTTCTCGTTCATCGTCCGTGTTGTAGTACACCTGTGGGACAAAACAAAAGGCTCACCAAAGGCCAGACACAGCACAGAAAGAAAGGGCACAGTACACATGCTTTCCTACAGCAGAAACTGCGAAACACAAAGTTGTTTAATGGTGCTGTGCACGTGTGTGTCTGTGTTTCTAAAGAAATACAAATTTTACCTCTTGCATTTTCCCTGGGGTTAACTTTTAAATTTTAATGAAATAAAATTGGAAGTCCGCTTCTACCTAGGTAAAGGCAGTCTAACTGGATCTCCATGACCCTAAGCCAACTCTTGCTTTGGACATTTAACATACGGTCGGCCAGATCTGAATGCAGCGGTCACAAAGGCTCTGGCATGCAGGGGGCTGGCTGTATGCATAACCTGTGCCTCTGGAAGAAGGACAGCTAGGCTGGTCACTGTGCTGCTGAGGAGGGGACAGCAGTGCCCCAGGCCTTTGTGTGTTCTCCCCAAAGAGCGCTAGGTTGCCTGGGCCTAGGAGCCTCCATCTGCGGGCTGGAGAAATCTGCCTGGCACCGTATGCCTAGCACAGGAAGGCGGTCCTGGCCAAGAGGACCACTGCAGGGACAAACATCTTCAAGTGGTCAGTACCCAGGCAGCAAAATCAGAACTTTAAAAAGTATGATGCACCCTTACCATGGACAGAACCACCCACTGATTTTTGTAAAGTTGTGGGTCGCTTGTGCACTTCGTGTGTTCGGGGATGTTTGTGTCTAAACACTCACACAGTCACTTTAAAAGCAGCCTCTGATCTGGTCCCTTCGGTCCTCTGAGTCAGTCCCAGCTGGAAGCCCAGCACACAATACCAAAAGGCAAGTTTCCCTCGGAAGATTTACTTCTAGGTTTGTGTTTTCATCCTTAACATTTTAGGTGCTACAAAATATTCTAATATCTGAGCTACCAGAGTGGGTTAAACACTGGAGTTTGTGTTAGTTTAACATTAGATCTTTCGTTTCACATGCAGCTATACCTAGAAAGTGGTCTTTGCTTCCTAAAAGGAGAGAGTGTCTACAACCTTTTTTGTCTTTTGGTAAGAAACGATTTAACCATTCAATGGGAACTGATCTTTTAAGGGAAAAACTGTTGATGGGATCTGATTCATGCAGTTTTTCCCCAGGCAAGGTAGCAAGTGCAGATGTATTTCCCACCAATAGGTGGCGCTCTCATGCATGCAGCGCAGCCCAAAGGAAAAAGCCAAGGAAACCCTGTTTCTCAAGGAAATCGGTCTTATCTCTGTCTGTGTCATCATCCTTTCTGAGCCATCCTCTCCTGTGAAAGGGAATGGCTGCTGCCCTGTCCTCCAGTGAGGGCCCCGCGTATGCAGAGCGGTAGGGAGGCTGTACCTGTCCGGTCCTTTGCAGGTTTGCAAAGTGAACGTCGGGGATGAAGAGCACGGGCTGCGAGTGCAGGTCGGGCATGGTCTTGAAGTAGGTGATGTCGCTCTTCTTCTGTAAAGGTATGGCGGCCAACTTCCCGTCAGAGGCTGGACGCGACCACAAAACCCATAAACGACAGGGTTACGCACGACAGAAAACTCACACCTGTCAGCCCTGTCTCAGAGAAAGCAGGACTCTCTACCAAGCTCTCCAGCGGCCCAGAGTGAACGCACTTTGAAGGCCCCAGCCCTGGGGCACAGGGGCAGCGTGGGCTTGCTCTCCCCACACCCACCCTACGTGGTGCCAGGAAGATGCTGGTCTCCACACTGCCAAATCCCACCTACCCTAACCTCATCGTGCTCCTGTGACTCTGTGCGCTCTCTGGGGTCAGTTACCGCAACACCCCTGCTTGCGGCTTCGTCCCCTCAGCTTTCCATCTCCACCCCCGGGCACCCCGCCCTCCTGGGGGCTCCCCCATAGCAGTCAGCTCCGGCAAACTCACAGTTGTTACATGGGGCTGGGGGGGCCTGGCCTTTCCCTTTCTTCCTGTTCTGCTTCCTCTCTTCATCTCGGATTTTTCTTTCTGCACCCTGTCAGGGAAAGCAAACACAGACCACACCGGCCATGTCACCAGAGTACATGGGAATACTGCCACACTGTCACACTGTCTCACACACACCCCAGCATGTGATGCTGCACCTTTACCCTTCCACAAGCTCAGCCTTCAGTCCTAGAAGCTGTTCCCTCAGGAGCCTGCGGGAGCCCCGTGACCCAGAGTGATGCTGCGTCAGTCTGTGGTCGGCATTTCTTCCTTCCTTGTTTTCCTGCCTATTTAGAGAGCTTCAGCTGTGAACCCACACAGCAGGCCTAGGCCCAGATGGTACCACGGGGAGCCTAGTAAGTAACTTCAGTGAGGGCCACAGCACGCCCCAAGACGAAGCACTGGTCCACTGAGTTCCCTCGGAGGCAGGGAGAGGGCGTCACATCCCACGTGACTTCTGACTCTGCTGCTGCTATGGAAGTTAGACAACAATGGCAGCAGCAGGAACAGGATGGTGCGGGCCCCTCCCCCGCTGGGTGACCCCCACCAAGACAGGCAGAGCCGCTGCGCAAGCCTATGCACTCCTGGTCTCCTGTGCACGCTTGGTCTCTGCTTCGGTCTCTTCACAGCCTTAGAGATGGCGCTGACTCAACCCCACGGAAAAAAACATCTGTCCACTCATTTGTGTACCTCTGTGCTTTGACTGTCTCATTATCTCTTCTTGCCAAATCCTCACACTACATCTGCTCACCCAAGTGTCACCTCACAGGCCTTGGCAGGTGACAACTGTGCGGAGCTGAGCGGATGCTGCAGCTCCCTCCTTAAGGCCCAGCTCCCCTTCACAGCTCCTGCCCCTGCACAGCAGAATTAAGGAGCAGGAAGCCCAACTTAAGCGTTAACAGACTGATGGGAAATGGGCGGGGCCATGAGACGACAGGTCACAGAAGACACGAATTAGGACAGTGAGGCGGCTTCTGCGTGATCAGATTGGCCTTTCCGCGAAGGCAGGTGAGCCCCCAGCACAGAGTAAAGGACACGGCTTTTGAGCTAGTTCTCAATGAATTTACGCTAACAGCTAACGCTTTCCTTGCTTACCTGGCACTAAGTTTGTGCCAGGTGTTTTCCAGCAGGTAATTAAAATGTTAGCCAGGAAACTTAAATAGGCTTTGTTTTTGTTTTTGCAGCACTGGAAGTTGAATCCAGGGCTGTCACAATGACATACATTCTCAGCCCTTTTCATTTTTTATTTTGAGACACCATCTGGGTAAACTGCTAAGTTATGCAGCTTAACAAAATTGCAATTGTCCTGCCTCAGCCTCCCAGTGCTGGGATTCCAGGTACGTGCCACCATGCCAGCAAATACGCATTTTTATAACGAAAAATCATCAAAGGAAGTAATTGTTTTACTGCCAAAGGAAGTAGTTATTTTATACTGCTTCACTTTAAGTTGTTGACATAGTTCATGGAAATTCACAGCAAGATGGGGATAAAATACAGAAATAGAAATACTTGCTTTGGAAATCTCCTTAAGATGTATTTTTGTAGTGCGCATTTAGATTATGTGTAAGGGAAGCTAACATCCATGAGGGGTGGAGGGCCTGCACTCGTATGGACTTAAAAGGGAGTTCTATACAATATCGTGTTTACTACTAATAAAAGTTACTTTCTATTTAGGACCAACTTCAAGGTTGGTCAAGCAACTGTACTATTGCTATGAAGACTGGGCCTGGAATTAATCTGTTTCAAGATTTAAATATGCTTCATGCAGATATCTCAGGAAACAATGCTGCTCACTCACTATTTTGCATGCACTCTGATATGCTAGACCCAGGTGATCAACGCACTACCGAGTACAGGTCTCTACCGAGCGCGGCCTGAGTGCCACCTCTATGGAGGAATCTCTTGTTCAGAGCCCAGGCATCAGTAAAGCAATCTGGACAGATTTGAACTGGGGGAAACCCAGCTCTCAGTTCTAAAACAAATCTTAAGACTTTACAGTGGCTCAGAGATGCGTTAGTACACTCTGTTAAGATGGAGAAAGCTCACCTTGATCAAGACCTCATTAGAATTCCTTTCCTTCCTAGGTTAGTTGTGACCTGGAGCTTCTACAAAGCATTACATGTACTCTTATGAAAGTTCCTAGAGGTCCAGTTCTTTCAAAAGAGTCTAATTTACTACAAAGACCCAGGTCATCACTAGACAGTAATCTCTCCCCGCTCTTTCATTCAGTACGGAGTGCTACATCTGAACAATACACCTCGAGTTCCTGCTATCGCTGGCTGTGGTGGTGCATGCCTGTAATTCCAGCACTCAGCAGGCTGAGGCAAGAGGAATGCCTCGAGTTCAAGGTCAGTTTGGGCTATATAGTGAGTTAATGGTCTTCCTGAACTACACAGCAAGACCCTGCCCTGCCTCAAGGGGGGAAAAAAAGTGTCCCTGCTATATATTGTGATCACTTTTGCCAACACAAGTGGTGACAGCAATCTGCCTTTTATCTAACATTTACATTTTTATTTTAAGAATCTTTATTTAAAGTTTTGTGTAAGGGGCCGGGGATTTAGCTTAGTGGCTTAAGTGCCTGCCTGGCAAGCGCGAGGTCGTGAGTTCGATCCCTGGTACCAAAAAAAAAAAAAAAAAAGTTTTGTGTAAGATAGTTACTATTTGAAGAAAAACAAAATTCTTATTCTTCAAGGAAGATTATGGAAACAAGTACAGAGATGAAGATATTACACAAAAGTATTTACCTCCACGGTTAAACAGATCTTGGATTTTTTAATGCATAAGCATAGGCATCTTATTAGCAGTCTCAGAATACCAAAAATGTTAGAGAACACTTGTATTTTCATCTGCATACTCACAGGTATACAAAACAGAAATCAGACTGAAAACCCAAAATATGCAGAATTTCATTTGTTTAGGATACTAGATTGTGACTGTGAAACTTACAATTTTAAAATGGAACAACTATTTTTGCTCTAGAGGATAACTGAACTTAAGCATTTACATTTACACATCATTTTAAAAGTGCAAAAATAAAACTTATATACGCTACGAGTGCATTTTGCCTGCATTTGCAAATTAGGGTTGCAAATGACAAATTACAGCAAAAGATCTTATCTATTTTATTAGAGAAATTGACAGCAATTCAGTCAATTCACCTACATAGTCCGTGAGGTTTCTGCACACGTACATCTCCTCTCCGGCTAACTCTTGGTATTAGGGTTTGTAGGTCCTCACTAGGAACCCTACATCCACTTACATGGAATAAATGCCAATCATTTGCCCAGTGGTCTCCAGCTGTTTTCTTCCACTTTGTAGTGATACTTGTTAGACTGATATTTACAATAGGAATTATGAGAAATGCCACCCATTGTCTGACTGCAAAGTATATGTTAATGTGATTCTTTCTGGGTTTTATTCATATTTACCAACATACCCACATAAGTAAGTGGTTCTCCCAATTACTTCTCTCCTTGATGTAGCTTACCCTCTTAGCATGACTTTGGGAAGCAATACTCTGGGGAAACCCACAAGACCTTCTTTCTCTCTTTTTTTTTTTGAGGTGTTATGGTTTGTGCCTAGATGTCCCCCTAAAGCCTCAGGCAGTCATAGGTGAAATATTTTTAAGAGGTGGCTGAATCTAGAGTATAGGATTAATTTCTAGTGCAGTGCTACGATTAAGGGTGGGTGATTACTAAATCTGTCCACTGATTGGTTTGGTACCACCCTAATCTCAGTAGCCTAGATACACTGTAAGGGGCAGGAATAGGCCTGTCTTGTCGGTTGCTTGCTTTGCTACCTTCTGTCACCACAAACTGTTTCTCCTCTGCAATGCTCCTCTACCATGTGCCACTCTGCCTTGGAGCCAGCCAATTATGGACTGAAACCTCTACAAACTATGAGCCAAATAAAACTTTCCTCCTTTAACTTTGGGTGTCAGATATTTTGCCTCAAGAATGAGAAAAGTAACAAAGACAAGAGGTAAAAGTAAACATCAATGAACACTTAAAAAATAATTTTCAGGGTGCTGGGAGTGTGGCTCAGGGATAGAGTGCTTGGCTAGCATGTGTGAGGTACTGGATTCAATGCCAAGCACCAAAAAAACCAAAAGGAAAATATTTTCAAACAAAATGTCATTTTATTTACTCTTTTAGCTTCTTACAGCCCCTATTATTCTAGAGCATAAGGTAACAACAATGAACATGGCCCTCCATTCATGTTGCTAGTTTGGGGGGGTGTCTTGTTTTCCTTGGTGTTTACTGCACCTGTACTATAGAATAAGATAGTTACATGAGTGTCCTTCAAGCCTTCTCTTTCCCTCTGCCAGCATAACAGAGTTGTTCAGTTGCTCTCTGCCAACCTTGCTCTTCTTTTTCCTTCCCCCTAACTTTACTCATGGAGTAAATCCCCAGGAGGGGAATTCTACCACCTCCCTTAGAATATCTAGAACACAGTACGGAAGTTCAAATCACCAATGTGCTCTCTCATTTGTACACCTGATGGTTCTGTGCTGTATGTGATTTGAAAGTGTTCCCTCCCCGCCCCCTTTTTTGGTTCTGTTTTGTTCTGTTTTACTTTGAGATGGGGTCTTGCTATGTTGCCCAGCCTGGGCTCAAACTCATGACCTTTCAGCCTCGGCTGCCCCAGCAGCTGAAGTTATAGGTGTACATCACTGAAGGGACTTAATGTGCTAAATTACAGAAACTAGTTGCTTGATTTCATTTGAAAAGGTACTTGACTTTTTGTTGAGGAGCCGAAGCATGTTACCATTTTGATATTCTACCTCAAGTCATTCGCTGGCGCATGGAGTACGAGCTTGGAAGTGGACTGCATTTGCGTCCAATTCCTCTATATGCTATGCTGCGGCTCCTATCCGCAGTGTACATGATCACAGTGTACACTGGTGTGTCCTGCTCTGTGTCCAGGAGACAGCCCACTGACCCTCAGACTGCAGCACTGCTTTCAGCAATAGGTGCATGACACTAACTGAAGCTGTCATGGCCCAACAGCTGTCATGGTTGGGGTGGTTGCCCAGAGGTCATGCATGCTGCTTTGCCGTCCTCTCTCCTGCTCCCTCTTCCCACTGTCATTGTTCTCACTGAGGGACCCCACTGCTTCCTACCTGTTTTGGTTATTTTTCTCTCACTGTAGAGACAAAATACTTGATGCCCAAAATTAGGGAAGAAAAAGTTTATTTATCTTACAATTTTTGGAGGTTTCAGGCCATACTCAGCTGGCTCCAAGGCAGGGTGGTATGGCTGACAGGTAACTAACCATTCAAGGCAGCCGAAAACAACATGAGCGAACAGGGCAAAAATGGGAAAAAACACGCCTTCCTCCCTCCCTTATACAGTATGCCAGCTCCTCCCTGGGAGGGTACAGCACTCACATCACCAATCCCAGTGCTAGACAGTGAACCAATCACAAATGCTAAATTCAGCCACCTCCATCACTGCATGAGGCTTGGGGGGGCCACCTAGACACAAACCATAACACTACCCCTGTCCCCGAAGCACCCTGATGGCTCTGTGGGGCGGGACACAGGGCTGTGGCACCTTGGACAGCGGGGGGCAGCACCGACTGAGTCACCCTCTCTTCCCCCTGCCCTGCACAGCCTCTGAGCCTCAAGTGTTCCCCACTGGTCTCCACTGCCAGGATTCTTGCTCTCCCATCATCTGGAATCAGACTTGGAGGTAAATCTGTACATGCACCCCACGCTATCATGAGAGAATTATTCTCTACTGCGCTCTCCAGAAGGAATGCTCACTGCACTTCCAGGGCTTTTGCTGTTGTTTCAGTTTTTTGTTCCTGGAGCCTTAACACTTGAAAAGAAAGCAATCAGTTTCAAATAATGTACAACACAGAAGTAACAGGCTCACAAATGGGAGCACACTGAGTAACATGAATTCCTTTACTTTACCCTAGATATTCTAATTGGGTTGGATATATAATATTCTTTACCCTTGGTTAAAACCCTTGGTCACATTTATTTACTTGATTAGATATCACTGTCTTCTGACAAAGTATGGTCACTGAAAGTCTGATGATACAAGTTTTCTTATGGGTGACTATTTTATTTAGATGCCCAAAGAATAGTTTTCTGTTTTTAAAACATCTGATAGCTTAACTGGGTAAGGATTGACTGAGTAAATTCCCACAGGTACATGACAGACCACTTAAACAGGTACAGCTTCTATTTCAAGATTTCCTAATTTATCATTTTGGCATTTGCTCGATCGCACTGTCTTGGTCTTCTGCTCAAAAGTCCATCCTGTGTGATTGGCTCTTCTTTACCTCTCTTTTATAGCTATTATTTTGTCTCGCACATCTCTTTCTTCATTTTTCCTGATTTTTAAAATTGATCTATTTCTAACTTGCATTTTCTTGCAACTTTATCTGTCACATTTGTTCACCTTAGTGCTGCATCTGCAATATGTCGTCTGGAATATTTTAATCTTTCACTGCTAAATCCCTTCCTGAGTTCTAAACTAGCACTTTTTAAGCCATCCTATTCTTCAAACACCTTGTGGGAGTTTTTCAAGTTGTGGTTTATTTGGTCGTCACGTCTGCCATTTTAAAAATTCCACTTGTCCCACTTTGAAACACAGGGCCACAGTTTCCCGTCTGGTTCCTGTCTTTGTGTCACACACTCACTGTCCACAGATCTAGCAGTGATACTGACCTCAGGCTCTTTTTTCTGAGGCATTTTTGGGGATCCAACTCTTTTCTTAGGTTCCAGTCTAATTCTTATGAGCTGAGTGGGTGGAGACAGCTGCTCCACTTGCTCTCCTGCTCCCTCTGCTGGCAGGTTCACAAAGTGACACAATGATGGCCCTGTTTTTCTAAAATCATCCTGAGTGACTCTTTCCATATTCATTCTTATTTTGACTTTCTCTTTCCTTTTCCACTTTGTTCCTCAATTCAACTTGATTCTATGCTTAACAGTTTTTTCCAGAGTTAGGTTTTGTCCTTCAAAACAGATCTTCAGTTTCTAACTTTTCACAGATAACAAACTCCATCTCAGTGTCTGCACTCCCTGGGCTCCAGGCTGCCCTTGGAAAGCCACTTTGCTCCCTCCTGTGGCTCCCGGGGAAATTCTGAATCAGGTGACCCCATGATCCCTCATAGATGTTAACACCACGCAGGTCGTAAAGTTAGTGTTACCTGGGGCTGTGAGGCGCTCTTGTCACCTACACGCTTTGTGTTGCTGCAGGATTCAGGGAGATCGATGCACAACTTCAGTGTATGCACATCACTGATGAGCTTACAGGTGCACCTTCATCCCCTGAAGTTCTAGACAAGGCCTCCTTCAACTCACACAGTGATAAAAGGTGCATAGCTGTGTCCTGGGACACCAATGTCCACCAAAAACTGCTACAAAATCTGTTATTTCAGCTATCAAACTAAATCAGACTACAGCACAGATACGGACTAGCATTTGTGTCTTCGCCCAAAATTCATGTGCTGCAGGTCCAGCCCTCAAGGGAATGATGTTTGGAGGTAGATCCTGTGGTTTAAGTGAGGTATGTGGGAGGGGCCCTGAGGATGTGATTAGCGCACTTACAGAGACAGGTACACTCTCTCCATCACTGGAGGACACTGGTAGAAGAGGGAATCAGGAAGTCGGGAAGAGAAGCTTCACCAGGAACTGAACTAGGCAGCACCTGACCTGGAACTTTCCAGCCTCTTGAAGTATATACAATAAATTTGTGTTCCAGCTACCCAGTCTGCAGTGTTCTGCTACAGCAGCCCGAGCTGACCAGGACACAGGGCAATGCCAATCAGCCACTGTGTGAATGGTAAGACAGGTTAATTAAAAATGAAGGAAGGCAGAGAGACAGGGAGGGAGCAATGGAAGGAAGGAAGAAACGAGGGAAAAAGGGAAGGAAGTTAGTTGACTGATGACTTGCTAGATAATTCACAGGAATTGAGAACAAAAGATTCTCACAGTGATTGATGAATTGATTATACTGACACGCCAAGACAAAAGAAGGTGGGGGGGGATGTCATTAGAAGCAGCATCTAACAGCAAAGACATCTTTATGACAAGCTGTCATCGCTACTTACTTTATCACAGAAGACCTTGATCTGGCAATACGCCCTATGAATGGGTTTATTGCTGCGATTATTATAACTGTAGGTATCAATCTGAATCATCAGAGGAAGTCCTTTCACCCCTTTTTGGGAGGAGAAATCTGTGCTCAGACAGTTCACGGTGATGAAAATCTGAAGGAGAGAGAAGCAGAAAGTTTGTAAGTCACAACGCAAAGGGTCTCCAAGCAGGAACCAGCTGTAAACAGCTGTTAAAATACCCAACTCCCAACGACAACCAAAGAACACCCCAATCACCTTGTGTCAAACTTGTGTAATGCACAAAGCAGAACATATACCACACAATTTATAACTATAACCCATTCTGTCTTCGTATTTCATCTTGAAACAGAACGTTTACTTTCATATATCAACACAGTCTGGCTTATTTTCTTAAACAAGTGTCAGTGAGTCAAGTGAAACACTGTCCTTTAACACATTAAAGTTAAAATAGTGAAACTGGCTTCCCTAATCTCTAGCCTGTGGGATAAAAGATAAATAAAGTTAGACAACACCTTTCTTTGCACACTATTGCACCGAGACCTGGTTTCTACTTACGGCTCTTTCTGTTTTGAGTGTGAAGCATGAGCTAGGAAAGCATTAGAGTTTTCGGATTCTGGTGCCTGCTCAGGGCTAGCAGGGAATGGGCATGTGGTAAGCATCTGGGGGCGGGGCACAACAAGCTGAGCCACTAGGTTGGCTCTAGTATGCACCAGCTCAGAGACCTTTCCATGTTCCCTTGAAATCGTCCGTAAGGTCTGCAGACAGAATGTAAATACTAACACACTTCCATGTGAGGGAGAAGATGAAAGAGCAGCTGGCAAAGGTCAGACCAGAGACAGGAGGGAGGAGGGACAGGAACACAGCCAACAGCCCCATCATGCACATCTAGAGATGACATAAATCCCCAAGGGGAAACTCGAGTACATCATCAAAGATTCCAGCACTGACTAACAAAAGGGCTAAGAAAAGTTTATCACAGAACACTGGTGGAGTGAGGGGTGTTAATAGGCTGAACTTCTCAATCTATGCACTAACGCAATCCACAGATGCCACTGAGTATCATGGGGCTGAGGTACAAGTACCAGCCCAACGTGGGGACCACACTGATAAGTGGGAGGTGGTCTTGGAGAAAGCCAGGGACGCTATAGTCCACATTTGGTTCTGTTTTCATTCATACCTCATGTATTATTTTTTAAAACAAAATCATGTGTTGCTTTAAAACTGCAGCTATGCATTCTAGAATCCGTGTCATCAGGTGTTATTATTGAACTCCTAGTTCAATAATAGGAGTTCAATAATAACACCTGGTGCTAGGTGGCCCCTAGTGCTCTATATTCGCCTGCAAACCCGAAGCCTCAAGGCTTCGGTGCCGCAGCCACCCCTTGAGGGGCCCCCACCCAACCCTGGGGAAGCAACTACTGCCCCGACAGAGCTGTTTCACAAGCCTTTTGGATTTTTTTTTTTATTTCACTACCAAGCCTGATTGAAATCACTCCAAGCCATGGTGGCTTTGAGGTAATTTATACAACCAGTTGCCTGTTAGTGCTGTCTCTCTGTAAACATCATTTTCCCTTTTTTCTCTCAGCTTTTATTTTTTATTACTACATGCTTGTAGTGCACAATCATCACAGGCCTCGTGTGGAGTACTACACTGGCACACACATCTCAACTCTCTTTGGGCCCCTCTCTCCGCCCCTTCCCATCTGCAACAGATCTGTCTCCCACTTACAGTCACCTCTGCACCCCACTCTGGGCAAGGAGAAACGTGCCACTGAGGCAGACAGGCGGAGGGTCAGGTAAGACAGGTGGAGGGTGGGGGGCTGCTCTCAAGGTCATCAGGACACCCGGGATCCCCAGCTGCTGGCTCTTGCACTTCCTCCACCGAAACTCGGATGCCTAAGGCTGCTCTGCATGAAGGAGTCTGGGGAATGAAAGTGCGGCCTGAGGACAACAAGGAACCAGTCAGCAGGAGCCATGGAATGAGTAAGCGGCGAGTCTTCTGTTTTACAGGGTGACAGTCAGAGGGTAGAGACATTGGCCTGCCTCACCATTGCTGTTGTCTGTATGTATTCCATGATACCATGCTGTGTAATTTCAATATACACAATAACATGGTGCCCTGTAAGAGATGCATACATTCCCTTCATCCATTCTTTTGTTCGTTCATACAATCTCTAAATATCTATGGGAGCCCATAAGGGGTCAAGCACAGTCATAGACACTGGGAAGACAGCGAAAAGCCGACCCCTCTTAGGGGATTTTCCCACATGGCCTAGTGAGAACTGGCAGTGCCACCTGACAGCGGCCACCCAGTGTAGAGACCCTGGGAACAGAGGCAGAGCTGAGACCAGAGACCAGTGAGGTGCAGACCACCCCACGCTCGCTGGACGCAGGGACCATGTCAACCCTGAGAAGAGCGAAGGGAAAGACCAGGTGATGAGAGGAAGAATACACCACGTCCAAGTTCCACCAAGCGTCCTGGGTAAAGGCGTTTTGCCCACAAGGGTCCTACAGACAGAAAATGATGCCGACATCTCCTGGAGAGCCCTGAAGGACTGAGAACTTTGTTGAATATTTGTTAAAACCTGCCCTCCTGTGAGCCACTGGCAGCCTCACGAGGCAAGAGGAGAACCAAGAAGCCAACCCGCTCTCCTGTGACCCAGCTGGTGCTCAGGCCAGGAGACAAGAACAGTGCTACCACTGTCCCCCACAGTATTGCCCACCTCATGAGGAACCTGCTGATTCGGAGGAACACAGGCTGAGATGACAGCAACTGAAGTAAAATAACAACTTAATGACCGTATTGTTTGACTGACTTGGCAGGCCTAAAGCCAGTAGTCTAAGCATCTATTTAGAAGATAATAATATGCAATATAGCAACTATGAGAGATCTCCTTCTGTTTGTTTTTGAAATCCAATATTGTTTTCACTGTTCTGTTTTATTCCCTTTAAAATAAAACATATTTTCTCTCAGTGCACACTGGTGAAGCACACGAGTGGGTTCCATTCTGGCATACCTGTACATGCACTGGACACATCCTGGCTGTTTTCAGGAAGTATCTTAAATGCCTTTTACCATCCTGTGACCGTGCTGCCCCAAGGTACTAGTGGTGGTTCCCACAGTCACAGAGTGAGATGGGACAGAGATAATCCTTACAATGGCTCCACAGAGCACTAATCTATGAATCAAGAAAAAGTGTCCTCCTCTAGGAACGTTTGATCTCATGGTCAAGTGATGCTGATGCCTGGAGCGGCAACTGCCTCTGGGGGTGCTGTTCCCATGAGGGTACAAATCTGAAGATGCTATTGTGAGTTGGGGCGCAGGTGGAGGGGTCACCGGGGGCATTACCTCTGGGGGTACATCTCCCCTGCTCTGCTTCCCCACCACCCTGATTCCTAGGCAGCTTTGCCCCTCCACTGCCCCTGCCTTTCGTCTGTTTTGGAGCCGGCTGACCACAGACTCACACCTCTGGAGCCCAAACCCTTCCCTTTCAGTTGCAAGTGTCCAGTGACAGGGGAGCTGCCAAACACATGAGCAGTGGGGTGGCCTAGCCAGAGGCTTGAATGCAGCTCTGTGTCAGCAAGTCGGGCTTGCTCTCTACTGAGCTAGCCACAACTGTGCCCCTGTGTTTTCACAGAGAGCTTCCCGGAAAGGCTGTGATCCAAAGCGACCTCAATCCCACCTGGCTTTTTTCCCCACTCCTTCCAAAGGCTGTCTAGCACTACAGAACCCAGGAGATAAAGTCTCTGATGAGGATTTCCCGAGCTGTGAGGTTCACAGTTAGCCCTGACGTAGCTCTGGGTCCCACACAGCAGGAAAGCAGCATCTGTGTGGCTGCACCAGCTCCCCATCTCAGCTAAGGAGCTGAGAGACTACTGTCCAGCACTGCAGATGGAGACAGCGCCTGCAGAGCTGCTGCAATAACATGCTGACCAGCACTGCAGTGCAGTAAACAGACTGACCCTCCTGGGAGGAGTCTGGGTGCAGCTGCTGCACTGACTCCGCAGACATTAGGTTCCCCTCACAGGGAAGGTCCTTAGGTCGGCAGCTGCCCACGCTGCCCTAAAGGCGGGGACTTCGTAGCAGTGCTGGCCCTGCTTTCCTCTTGCCAAGCAGATAAATGCTGTGACAACGCATCTGCCACCGAGTTATGAATGTTACATATCTCCACACACTATTTCCAAACCTCAGCTACTCAGTTTCCTATAATCCCAACGACACACTTTCAGTGTTTTAGAAAAACTAATTAAGCCAAGTGTAATCAGACAAATAAACAGATCCACTGTCCTGGGCTGATGCAGGTTATTTCTAAATGTACCAGGACCTTTCCCAGAAGTGGCATGGCCGCAGGTTCTGGTGGCATCAACCCATCTCGCTGTGCTCCCCTCCAAACCCCAGCAGCTGAACTTTAACTGAAGGTGGGGACGCACAGGGAAGGCGTGGGAGGGGTGACTAAACCCTCAGTGCGGACCCAAGCTCAGAGCTGCTCCAGCCGCAAACCCAACCACACACAGCACCACATGCAGCAGGCAAATGGGACAGCAGATTTCTTGAAAGTTTATCTACAAAGCACACACATGTACATGTGCACTAGGGCCTCAGGAAAGGGCATGATTTCACCCGCAGAAAGTCCACCCACCCGTCAGGCATGGAGAACTTTTTTGAACTCCAACAGGAGCCCTGGTAGACACACACTTCACATGCCACAAAGCTCAGCTCCCCGGTTTCCTGTAATTCTAATGACACAGCTTCATCATTTTAGAAAAACTAATTAAACCAAGTGTAATCAGGCACATAAATAGATACCACTGTCATGGGTTGACTCAGATTATTTCTGAACATACCAAGACCTTTCTCAGAAGTAGCAGCAATCTTGTGGATACTTAACATTTTTTAAATAAAATCATTAATCATATATGAATGACAAGTCTCACTTTGTAGTTTCCACACAAAAAAGCAATTTTACTAGGTTTTAAATACCTTGCAGTTGTGCACTCAGTATGTTGAAGGATTTATTAAATACAAATCAATGAGCTTCAGATTTTTTTTTTGTACCAGGGATTGAACTCACAACCTCTACTTGCCAGGCAGGCCCTTACACCACTGAGCTAAACCCCAGCCCCTTAATTAATTTTTGATGAGCTGTTTTGAGGGTGGCACTGGGGATGGAACCAGGGCCTCACATGCCAGCCAAGTGCTCTACCATGGGGCTACATCCCTGACACATGATCTTGATTACTAACACCCAAGATTTTTCAGAGGGTTTTCCACTAGAAGAAATGGGCCTACCTTTGATTGACTTAGAAAGTAACTTGGGATTTAAAAATCATAACCATGATTTGAGGTAATGTGTTTATTTGCCTTTTTAAATAATTGCACTTTGTAGTTTTGAGAACATTCTGACTAAAAACTAAAAAATTGCTGTGCATGTCTTACTGAGTGGGACTGAAGAGGTCCTTCCCATGGGAATGCCAGGCAGCAGCCCCCAAATTGTAGGCACAAGATGCACTTGGAGAAACAGCAATTTCAACACTAGAACACCTTTCCCTTTCACAAAAAAATACATAAACGCATGAGTATGCTACTGCAATTTCTCTACTCTGCTCCTGGTTCCTGAGTTGAATAAATACCTAATGGATGATATCTTCTTAGGCTTCATTGCTGTTCTTCCCTGTGGTGAGACTGCATTTGAGTGCAGACAGGATGGTGACTCAAGACTAAAAGTCAGCAGTACCCAGCTGAGAAGTGCAGCCTGGGGCACCCACTCACTTATTCCGTGCATGAATTCCCGGGTAGAGTACGTGTCTTCCCTCAGTGCCTGGCCGGAAGAGGGATGCAGATTGACAGCCTGCTCGTGGGAGCCTGCTATTTTGTTGAGGATCTAAAATCTCCCAGACTTCCTGAAACGTCTAGTTACACAGCACTTTTAGGCAATGATTAGTATGTCAGTGTTTTTACTTCTGATATTTCATGTTCTCTCCTACGTCCTCACAGATGCACACCTGTCTGACTCCTGCTCTTGGAGCTCTTACTCTGCTCTGACCCCAGAACACACTGCGTGTGTTCCCTCTCAGCCTCTGCCCATTCTGCTGTCCCTGCAGATCCTCACATTCCAAGTCCTCTCAGACATTGGCCCAGCGTGGGCTCTCAGATGTCCCTGCCACGACCACCATGCACCCTGCCCTTCTCTGCCTCCCGGCCCCAGTTCACGAACAGTGACACGGCATTAAATCCCTCTGTCCTCATAGCAGGGACATTGGTGGACCCTGTCATGTTGCTGGTGTCCTGTTTCACAATCTCTCTGCTCCATGAGGCTTGAAAGTCTGCCTCGTTAGCTCTGTTGTACAAGACTGCAGTAGATGCACAACAAACATTTGTTCAGTGAGTTAAGAGAACATGAATTAGTTTTCTCAGTATGAATTTTCCTCTTCACCCATGTTCTTGCTTTCAGAGTCATACTTTTTAAGAGCTCAGTCTGAAGTCTAATACAGTGCCAATAGGAACTCTGATCAGATTTATCATCTGGAGATGTTTCCTATCCATCTACCTATCTGCTACATAAATTGAGCACCAACTATATTCAGCAAGATTATCTAGCTAACTGCCCATCTATCCATCCATCCACTGATCCATCCATCCCATGAAAGATGTTATAGACACTATGGGAAATGCAGAAGTCTCTGGCAGGGTCCTCTCTTGGGCAAAAGAGTTCTATTTACTCGCTCTTCTGCTCTTACGTCCACTATTGTAGAACACAGTGATGGGACACAAAGTTGAATGATCCAGACAATACTCACTGTAAGAACTTGAAAAGAGGAGAGTCTAACAAAGCAGCCAGGAAAGACTTCAGTCAGAATCTTGAGATGGGAGAGAGACAGGGAGAAGAAAACGCATGTTGGCTCTGGACATGGCAAAAGGACCAGCTTACCAGGACAGCATGGTGTCTACTGAGAAGGGTTATGGACTTGGAGTGTCCCCCGAGATTCCCTTTCCCTCCCTCCCCTTCCTCTGTCTCTCCATCTCCCTCTTTCCTTTCCTGCCATCTTGAGGTGGGCAGCTACCCTCACTATACCTTCCACCACGGTGTTTCTGTCTCTCCTCAGGCCCAGGGCAATGTGGTCACCCAACCATGGGCTGAAGCCTCTGAAACTGTGGCTGCAAATTAACCTTTCTCTTCTGTTGTTATTCTCCAGTATCTTGTCACAGCAACAGGAAGCTGACTAAGGATAAGAAAGAACCTGAAAGGGGGCAGGGAGGGGCATCAAGGGAGCAGGCAAAGCAAGACACTTGGGCCACTGAGGCCAAGCTTGAATCCCCAGGACAATGAAGGGGGATCAGGCTGCAGCCAACACACTGTACACACTGCACAGCCACGCAGCAGAGTGGACTGAGAGGCTGTCTGGGAAAAGTCCTAGCTCGGGAGTGGAGTGGGTAGAGAGAGTGTGCCTTCCCAACACCTGGGTCAGATGACACTTACATAAGAGTGGGTTTTAAACTACAAAGTGCCATGTGTGCACACATTAGGAGGCCACCCAGCCTCGCTTCCCTCGAAAGGTCACAGCCTCCTCTGCATCACTAAGGCCCCTGCTTGGACTCCCTGGGAACCCTACCAATGCCCCCAGGACCCTGCAGAGCTATCTCTGGGGCGTGAGTGCAGACTGGCTATGAGTCACACTAACAGCACAGGTGTGCAATCAAGGTGAGCTGACACAGGGCAGCCAGCCCTGGGCAGGGACAAGAGAGGGAGCTCCCGGGTGGGGACCTCCAACAACTGCGGGGTTGCCCATTCGTTCTCAGGAAGTCACACATCAGGGCCTTGGCCAGCACAGGACGAGGCACTGAGCTGCTTCAGGGCTTGAGGGGCTCCTGCCTGGGAAGAAGGGTTCAGGCACAGCCTGGAAGAGTCACTTGCTGGGTGTTCTGATAGCCTGAAACCTTTTAGTTCATTGCTTTGGGTTTGTAATACCAGAACATGGTGCAAGACACAAAGGCATGAAAGGGTAAAAATTTTTCTTCCTTTTTGTTCCCCAGCCAACAAATAGCTTCTGGAGTGTCCTTCTAGAAATATGCTATGCAAACGCATGTCATGTCCTATTTTACACAAATGGAAGCAAGAAAATACAGCTCTGAATCTTGCTGGTGTGGCTTGTTCTTGTGTCCCCCCAAAACCTCACATGGTCATAGACGGGGCTTTTCAGTGGTGGCCGGATCTAGAGTGTGATGCGGAGATAAAGGGCGTGTGATGACTAAATGAGTCCACTGACTGGTCCAGCACAGTTCTGGGAGTGGATCAGGGAAGCCCCACCCTGGATAAGTGCTACCTGCCCTAGGGGCGTGCAGCCTGGAGAGAATAGAAGGGACAGAAAGAGGGCTGCTGTCACGGCTTGCTGCTTGCTACTTTGCTGCCTTCTGCCCACCACGAACTGTTTCTGCCTTGTAGCCAGCCGCTTATGGACTGAAACCTCTACAAACTGAGATGAAATAAAGCATTCTTCCTTTAACTTTGGGTGTCAGATATTTTGTCTCAGCAATGAGAAAAAAGTGAGATATCTGCTTTTTTTTCCCCACACAAAATCTGAAGATAGCTGGTTCTCGGTCTCCACTCCCCCCCTTTCCCACTGCTTCTTTAAAAAAGTTTTAAATGGTCTACGTATGATAGTGTATGCCTGCAATCTGGGAGGCTAAGACTGGAGGATGTCAAATTCCAGCCAGGGTAATTAGCAACTAACAGTCTATCTCTAAATTAAAAGTTAGATGGAGGACTAGGGATGTAGCTCAATGCAGAGGTTCTGGGTTCAATCCTGGCTGTCAAAACAAAAGAGTAACGTGTGAAATATGAAACAGCAATTTCTTTAACATCTACTCTTTTCATCCTAAAAAGAGCACTGTAATTGCTGTCTTCCTACATGGTTTTGTGTACTACTGAAATCGCCTCTTCCAGTGACGGGCGGCCTTCTCACAAGCTGGGGTTCTCAAATCACTGTGCACCACAGCGGCCTGGAGGCCTTGACCAACCACAGATCACAGGCTCTGCCACCGTTTCCCGTCCAGTGGGCCTGGGGCAGGCAGAGGGGTTGGATAGGCAACAACTATCCCAGGTGACACTGCTGCTACCCACTCACAACCACACAGTGACGACAGTGATCACTGCATGAGGCGCCCAATGATGGCCTCAGCCTCTTCCCCCTGCTCCTCCTCTCCTGCCCGCTCTGGGCTCCCCATCCCTTCCTCCACCACCTCCTCCACAGGCAGACTCTACGTCCTGCTTGCTCCCCTCGTCCCGCCCACTATGCTCTCCATCCTTTTTCACTGGCTGTGACTTCTATCTCTCCTCAGACCTCCTTCCCTCCCGAGCCCCCATCCCTGCCTATCCTGGGGACAGCCCATGTCTCACTGCCATGTTCCTCTCAGCACCCACCTGAGCCGAAGCCACAGCCCTCCTCAGCCCTCGCTCACCCCACACACTCCAAGGAGGAGATAAAGCACAGCTGGAAAAACACGAATGCTGAGTGCACCTGAGTGCATCCAGGTAATGGGTGCACAGTGTGATCTGCACTGTTCTTTCAAGGCATAACTTAAAATTTGTCTTTGTTACTTTTCTCATTGCTGGGACAAAACACCTGACACCCAAAGTTTAAGGAGGAAAGGTTTACCTGACCCACAGTAAAGAGGCTTCCGTCCATAGTCAGCTGGCTCCAAGGGAGAGGGCACTGCAGAGGAGAGCAGTTCATGGCAGGCAGAAGACAGCAGCAACAAGGGACCTTAACAGTGTCTTTCTTCCCTTCCGTACTGTATCTAGACTGCTGGGATCAGGGCGGTGCCAACCGACTCAGTGGCCCAGTGGACTGACCTCGCAGTCATACCCCTTAACCCCAGCATCACACTCTAGGCTCATCCGCCTCTCAAAAAGCCCCATCTAAGACTGTACGAGGCTTTGCGGGAAACCTAAAACCCAAACCATAACAGAACTTTAAAGTAAAAAGTTGAAAAATGGAGTTACTGGGGCTGGGGATATAGCTCAGGGCACAGCACCTGCCAGGCAAGTAAAAAGTCCTGAGTTTGATTCCCAGTACCAAAAACATAAAAAAGAAAGAGAGAAAGAAAGAAAGAGAGAAAGAAAGACAGACGAAGTTACTTTTCTAGAATGCTCCTAGCAGTTCAGCGCTACTGCAGTCACTGTCACTGTCTCCCTTCATTACATCCCTGACACTGTCTGAGGACAGGGCCTCTGCCTGACCTGTCTGGCTGTGAGTCCCCCACTCATCTTCCTGGCTACCCACATGTGCAAGGCACACCTGTCTCCAGGGAACGATTGGTCCCTTAAGGAGATCAGGAGGAGGCATTACTGTCAGATCTGCCCAACACAACAGGCATTGTGGCCAGGTGTGGCAGTGCCTACCTGTAATCACTTGGGAGGCTGAGGCAGGAGGATCACAGCAAGTTAAACATTTGTCTGGGCTACATGGTGAGCAAGGCCGACCTGGACTATATAGTGAGACTCTCTCAAACAACAACAGCAAAACAAAGCAAAATGGCACTGCAAGATGGCAAAATACTTTGGAACCAGGGTGCCCTGTAGGAAAGTCAGCTCTCCTATGCACTAGCTGTGCAAGTTTAGGTAAACTACCTAAGCTCCCTGGAGTTGAAATGAAAATATGAACGCTGAGTAAGATATAGAAAGTGCCTGGCAGGCCCCTGGCTGAGTAACCAGTGAACAAATATTAGTCACCGTGCGCACAGCACACACTGCTGTCCTGTGAGCCTCAAGCCTGTGATCAAATTCTCCGCATAGCACAACGGCTCAGACTGCTAGTTCCAGAGTCCTCAGCAGAAGTTCAGCCAGAAACTTTGGAAACTCCACATTCTACCCAGAGATCGGGCCATTGATATCTTCAGCGAGATACCTTCTGAAGATTATTCCTTTCAAATGTGAATTAACTCCAGCTTTATAGCTGTTCCTGCCATCCATTACCTCAGAAAGGGAACAAAGGCCTGGCTTTGTTTAAGCTCAATACCAAAGACTCCAGCAAATGTTTACCTTTCCTGTTTAAAGCTTCCTTCACCCACGCCGCACCCCAGCAAACACATAAAATGCCATTTGTCCTGCTGCCCACTCGGGAACTCAGACTCCCAGGACCCTCCCAGGAGCCTCCACCAATCCAGTCCTTCCTGTGGAGACCACAGGATCAGACCTCTCATAAGCTCCGAGCTTCCGCAAGGTGGGCTGACAGAACAGGTGGGCTGCCTGCATTGGTTCCGACCAATGCAGGCAAAGAGTTGTGCAGCTTTTTCTTAACTGGAAGTGCCATTTGGCCCCATGTGGTGCCACACAGCTGTGCTCTGGAAACAGAGTGAGATCCCAGGCACGAGTGCCAGCCAGCGGGGCAGCTGTGGGGACATAAATGAGGCCATGAACCCACGGGTCACTCGGGAGGACGCTGTCCTGGGCAGCCCTTTGGTTCTGTCCTTGCATCTTGGAAACCAGTATTTACACACATTTTTCCTTCTGCCAACTGAGAAGGAGCAATGGGGTCCACCGCAGTGGGGTCTCAGAGAAAGAGCGCGGCGTGCATTTAGGGACGGCCTCTTAGCGTGAACGATTCATCTAAAAACCCTATGTTATGCTTGGCACAGGGTGGGGCCCAATAGAAATCAGTTAAACGATAATAAATAGACAGAGGACTAGATCTTCAGAGAATGGCAAGGGGACCAGGAGACAGAGAGGTGGAGCAGGCAGGGCAAGGGGATGTGAAAGAACTAGGACGTGTCCTGTACAGGCGCCAACTGGCTGCAGCGACATCGCTATGGATCACAAACATGTACTAATAAAGACTGACTGAACATTTTAGACCAAAGAGAAATGTTTGAAGAGTTAGACAGAAAGAGAAAAGGAGGGAGGGAAAGAAATAGCGAATTTGGGACAACACAATGGCTTCACATGATTTGGTACTGAATTTTAAGCCAACAGCCCTGCAGGGTCTTTCGTGCTAAGTCTTCACCTTGGGGACCACTGACTGGCAAATCTACTTATTAGGTACTAGTACTCAGCTACGGGAAGGCAGCAAAATGGGAGCAATGTGAGAATGAACCACAGATGTCCTTCCCCTAGGGTCGTGTGGCTGGGACCTTCTTCATCTCTGAGCCCTCCTCTCCTACCCCCACCATCCCATAGCTGAGCAAGGGAGCTCAGAGGGGGCTGGGCTGGAATCAGCATGTCAGGCTGCCAGTTTAGTCAGATCTCAGGCTCTGCCTGTGGTTCTTCTGGGGCCCACCCTACCGAGTTCCAGGCCGTGACCACTGAGTCCAGGCCGGGGATACCAGCCGCAGTACTCGGTTCCCAGACTGTGCACTCCCAGGGGAAGCAGTCCCTTCTGGGGATTCTGGCTGCTTGTGTCACAGTGCAGAAAGCTGTGGTGCAACTAGCAAAACCGGTTCTGTGCAGAACACCTCTGCAGCAGTACTGCCACAAGCAGGCTTTCTGGAAGTTTGAGAATGATCTTCAAACCTTGCTGTAACTAAGGTTTAACATCTTTCCTGGCCAGGTGTTGTTCCTATACTCAGCTAAATGATTTAGAGTTTCGTGTGCTCTCCTTCCATTTTGACAAGAGGAGAGAGAAATAACATGCAAGTCAGCCACAAAAGGAAGAGGCACAAGTGTGCCCTGGAACGGTCTATAATTCCAGTCATTAAGTCTTGATTACACACATGTGGCAAGATTCCCAAACACTGGTCTAGCATGTATGTGCAAATGTGTGCGCACGTGCCTGTGTGTAAATGTAAATATCCAAATACAAGCTACCTTTTAACAAAGTCATCTTGGAAAAGCGCAGTTTTTTCAAATGATGATACCATGGCTCTGCACTTGCACACCTCTTTGGTCACTTCCTGCTTCAAAGTTGGCTTACGAAATCTTGTGTGGAAAAAAACAAATTAAATTTTTAACCTTCAAATGACATTTCCAACTGACTGCTGTACTCATTACTTTTGAGCCCCAGTGACTGCTGGGTTTTTGAAAACAACTTCACAGATCGAGATTTAATTCTCCTGTGGGCAATTCCAAAGGATGCTGTGGTTCCCTTCGACAGTGGGGACAGGGGCCCACCCTCGTGGCCCTCTGAGGACGGGCCAGGGAACAAGGAGCCTCGGCCTTCATGGTGCTACCCGTCCTTGACATGGGAGCCAGGCGGACCACACTGGGCTGACATAGGTGGCTTCAAAATGCAAATGTCCCCCAGAGCCACCCAGGGCAAGTTCCAGAACCAAAACATCTAGAGAGCAAGAAAGAAAGCAGCCAGGACCACAAGAGGGTCTCCTGCCATGCACAAACTCAGGTCTACAAGAATCCCGAGACCTGGATTTCTAGAAAATAATCACCTTATCCCTAAACGGGGCAAAAACATTAAAATCTGAATGTAAGTATAAAGGTTGAGCATCTCAAGTCTGGGTCCTCTACTCACACAACATCATGTGACATCGAGGGGATCCCAATCCTAAAGCCTACAAAGGGACACTGGGTCCTGGTAGGAAACCAGAAACAACTAAACTGTCCCAGAAAGCAGCAGCATTGAAACTACAAACAACTCACTGTGACAGAGACACCAAAATTTTTTGCTTTGCTGAAAATCCTTTTTTTTTTTTTTTTTTTGGTACCGGGGATCAAACTCACGACCTCGCGCTTGCCAGGCAGGCACTTAAGAAAATCCTTTTTTCAATCACCATACTGTTTTGTTTTTTTGCGGTATGCTTATTACAAAATCAATAATATGTTAAAGAAATGCCTTAGGTTATGCACATTTTAAAAAATTCAGCCTCCCTAAATAAAGTAGATTTAACTTTTATGGTTTTTCTTTAAGAGGCCTTCAGAAGTTTCAAGAAAATTATTTGGAACTCTTTTTTTTTTTATTACTTATTGATTCTTCATACAATTGCAACAACCAAGTAATAGTCACTAAAAATACACACTAAAGAAAGCAAGCTGGTCTTCTACAAGTGTTACAAGACGTGCTCCGGGCTGTCTGTCGAGGTGTCTGCCGGGAACGATACTCATCCAAACCCGGGAAGGAGCTCCCACTTTCGGCAGGCAGGTGAGGGCCTTGCTCCAAGAGGTCCCCACCGAGCACGGCATGAACACATGGGCCCACCGGCCCTCACTGCCATCTCTGCATGAGGCTGGACACTACAGGGAGGGCGTGCTGACCGCCAGCTCTGACTTCCAAGCCACTTGGGTGACAGGGCCCCATCACCTCCCCAGGTACTCTGAGGTGACACCTGCTGTCAGGCAGTTGTGCCCTTGACTCTCTCCCCAGGACACGGGACCAGCATGCATCATCACCCAGCGTGATGCTTGGTATGGTAGTGACTCTTGAAAACGTCTGTTTGTCCGTCTGTCTGCTCTTGACTTCAGGCGCTGCCCCAGAGAGATGCTGTGACTCACTAAGGACTCCCAGCAGCCTGGCAAGGCCACCATACAAACTGCTCGTCAGCCGCCTAACCCTTGACCTCCAACAAAGCTGCTGGACAGCGGTGAGAGATGCGCACCAACCTCGGGAGTGCAGGGACCTCAGCACACACACTGTGTCCCTGCAGCTCTGCGTGGGACAGGCTCTCACAGCTGTGGCAGGCCTGTCCCTGACCCTTGGGACACACAGGCTGCACTGCCACTCTGTGCTGGGTGTCCATCTGGGTCACCTCTGCTGGGCCTGAAGCCGATTTCATCGACGTCGTTTTTTGCACAAGTGAAATGGACACTGAGCGATTCGTCCTCTACTGGAAGCCACGCCTGCGGAGCCTGGGCAGCTTCCTCTCATGCCGCCTGCCCTGCCACACACAATGAGGCCTGGATGGACTGAGCCTCTGCTGACCTTCTCGGGGTGAAGACAGAGTCGCCCAACCCCACGCGGTACACAACTAAGCTTCCCTTCATGCAGAGCCAAGAGGGGAGACCAAGGCTAAGGGACATGGGCAGAACCAAAGAGTGGGTGCTTCCACACAATCAGAGAATGGGGCTGGGGACCAAATGCGGGCATCAGCTGGGTGGGGTGGCCACTGTGCCTGGCACACCTCAACAGGCAGTGACCCCTGCCCTTAACTGTGCCGTAACCCAGAGGAACAGAAAAGGTTAAGCGGCCAGCAAAAGTGGCTAAAGGCCTTGCACTGGCTACTCCTCATCAAGGAAGCCCAGAGCGCAGTGCCTGCTGCCCCACACCCATCCAGCCAGTCCAGGCTGGGGCCCTGTGTCTGGAGGCCACAAGGAGACCCCCGAGGGTGCCTGGGGGACACCGCAGTGCAGGGGTGGTCCCGGTTCACAGCTCCAAATTCTAATTTGCGACTGTGCCTGCATGTGTGGCTTTGCTACCTTTCTCCCTCCTCCATCTCTTTCAAGGGATGTACATGACTTCTGGAAAACACTGGTTCATTTGCTTTACTCTGGCCCAAGTCACAGGAAACAGCCTGCAGCGGGTCTGCAGAACAAAGAATGTTCTGCCAGAACAGGAACGGGGTACTGTTTGAGAGGGCAAATGCGCCAACTGCAGCAGCGTCCTCACTCACCTTGGCCTCTTCATTCACGTCCCAGGTAAAGGAGACGGCATTGTATGCAATCTCTTCAATGTTTCCAATCGTGTTGAAGCTCTCCTTGTAATCAGCTGCAACGTTCAACACAAGAAAGGTGTTACAGGGGTTTTCTGTGGTATGTATTTCCCATTAGGCAAATGTGAACTCTGCCTGTTTCTCTAGCTGTCTTGATGGCAGAAGCAGACAAGGACCTGTGCTTACTGATCCTCTTGTTACTACTTATTCCCTGAGAACACAAGCACGTTCCCTCCTAAGACAGGAAATCCACGTGAAACAATTTCCTTATCTGATTTATTAGTTCTGTTTCTTACAAAATTATTAAAGTTCGCCCATTCTGAGTCCTGCCACTTAATTCTGCTAGTGCCACAGGACTCAGCAGGATTCCTCTCTTCTTCCCTCCCCCACTCAGTCTCTCCGTGTCCTGCTCCGCTCCCAAGTCCTGTGCCAGGAGTGTCACTAGGACTTCAGTAAAGAAACTGCAGGAGACCACAGGAAAAAATATAGTTTGTAGGATGCTGAGGGTACGACCCAGGGCCTTGGACATGCTAAACCCCCGACTCTACCGCTGAGTTCTACCCCAGCCCAGGGGAAATTTCCACACTTTAAAATTTTCTTTTTGGACCCAAATACAGAGTTGAGTTGATCATACTTGCCTCACTATTGATACTTGCAGCACTCTCACTGTACTTCTTACATATGTGCATCTATCCCTTCTTGCTCCCTTTAGACTCCCTACAGCACCATGGATGTTCTTACAGAACACATTGGCTTGATTTGCCTGTCTATGCAGCTTAATTATTCATAAAATATGTGGTGCTATGGCAAAGCTCGTTGGAGTCAGCAAATATTTGAGTTGTACTTATCCTAAAAAAACTATTGGCTATTTATCAAAACTCAGATTTTACTGGCACAGAATGTTTTATCTGGAAACCCTCATTATACACCTTTTCAGATCTGACTGTGCAGCCGGCTAACAGCCCCTTTCTGTCACAGCACAGAAGGGCACAGAGGCCACTTTCTGCTTCTCCTAGAGCTGGAGCTTGCACCAATCTCTGCTCTCTGGCACAGCAGACAGCACTGTGATAAAATCCTTACTCCTCAGAGCCCATGTGATTGCCGATCTTGGAAAAATATGCCATCTGCACCCTCTGAACCCAGAGCAGTGTATCCTCACATCTGAGATACAGCAGCCACACTTTAATCTAGAAGCATGTGTGTTTCCTTAGGAAAAGTCACAGACAGGACCCTCTAAAGCAACCCCAGACTATTCCTCCACCAAGAACCACCTTGAACACACCTGTGTGTGTTAGCTTCTCCTATCTTTCTCTCTGTTCACCTTTCTCCAAAGATGTGAAAGTCCTTACACTACATTGTAACAACTGCTTTTAATTTGCTTTTTGTTGCTACAGGTATTAGCACACCACTGGCCTCTTTCCATGTCAAGATGCTTAAACTACCATCAAGGTCCAAGTCTGCTTGTATTAAACTACATTTCACAATTTCATTTTGCTCTTGTTGGTCATTTAGATGATATTCAGTACTTAGCTACCTCAAATACCATTTAATTTCATTATCTTTACAGTTAAAATTGTATACATACTTAATCGGGTTGCATTAAGATATTCTCCAGATTTGGAGGGGATGGTGGGTATGGCTCAATGATAGAGCCAGGGTTAGGGTTCACAGCCAAGCACAAGAAAGGGAAAGAAAGGAAAGGGGCAGGGAAGCGGGGAGGGGGAGTGAGAATTCTAGTAAGTGCAAGTAGTTAAACCAGAGGGAAATATATTTTTAAGGCTGCTTTTTTCAAATTGCTCATGAGAAGGCTGGAACAATTACGTCCATAGAAACAATGTCCTTTGTCTTCACTGCCTTTCTAACCCACATGCAAAGCCCAGGCCCTTCCTGTTCAAATTCCCAATTCTTTGATGGCTAAAGAGATTGAACAGGCCTTCGTTTGGCTTCTGGCTATGGGTATTTTTCTTAATTCTACTTGGTTTTCAAATCTACTCATTTATTACTATAGTTGCTAGTTTTATCCTTTGCCCATTTTCCTTTTAGACTATTTGATTCTTATTTTGTTTTACTACTTGATAGTTTATTTTTAAATAATCATTTAAATTGCATAGTAGTAGGAAAAATAAAACAAAACTATTAAACAAAACCAACCCTAGTTTCAGAATGGATCTAAAAGCGTAAGATTTTCAAGTCTTTACTCGGTTTCCATTATAGTCTATTGGGTCACTGAGAACTGGGCATACAGCCCAGCCCTCCCTGGCTGTCTACTCCCTCTCTCTGCTCTCGGCAGTCTTATGCTACCTTAGAACCCAATACCTAGTGCCACTGCTTCTATATAAAATTTTCTTACTGATTCTAAAATAAATACCTAAAGATAAAAGACAAAAAATTTTTTTTACATCCTACAAATTTAGAATAAGGTGTTATTATTATGTTTGGGATAATTTAAAACGTACATCTGTGCTTTCAGCCATCCACCCTCTTACAGTTTTGAGGAGAGACACAATCTACTGCTGAATTTAAAGAAACTGAATTCCCTGGCTCTTCACTGGTATTTTAAAAGATAATCTTACAATGTTGTTTAAGTTTTAAAACAGCAGTTACTTACTATAAGAAGGCAAATGCCGTACCTAAATTTAAGGTAAACAAAGGTGTTACTAGGGCAAGCGTTTGAAGCAACGTTATGAGTTATATTTCATCATGAGGTTCCACTGCTTCTCTACCTAAAAAATTCTCCTAAACCAGGCATAGTGGCGCATACCTATAGTCCTAGCACTTGGTAGGCTGAGACAAGAGAATCATGGCAAGTTCAGTGCCAGTCTGGATTACACAGTGAGCCCTTGTCTCAAAAAAAAAAAAAAGAAAAGTATATGCTGCAAACATATGCTAATAAAAATATTTTTTAAAAAATTTAAAAAACATTTTCTCCCCACAGAATTCTATCAACCGAAAGAAAGGGAAAGGGCCATTTCAAAACCAAATGCAATAAGAACAGATAAAACACCTTTGGAGTGCTGGGGATGTAGCTCAGTGGCAGGGCACGTGCCAGAGCACGTCAATCCCCGTCACTGCAGAAAAGAAAAATGCACCTCCTGATTCCCCAGTATTGCACAGGTCCCCCTTTCTTACTCACCAGCCAATGTCATAGACAAATGCTTTCTGTGAGCCCACTGTGTGCCTGGCAATGCCCGCACAAACACGAAACAGCAGGAACCAAGACAAGGTCCCTAATCTCGTAGCTGTTTCAGTTCAGAAAGACAAGACAAAGAAATGAGCAACAGTTACCTTTCTCTGCTTTTTTTCAGTGCCCAATACAGAAGGCCCGATAAGACTATTTTCACTGGATTTATTTACTTCTTTTATTTCCTCCATAACAAAGTATTTTACATAGTGGTCTACTAGTTTTGTGCCAGCATTCCTCATCAGCTAGTACAGGGCAAGCAAGGAGCTGATCGTAAACACAGCTGCTGTCTCAAGCTCTGTATCACACACTAAGACACACCCCACGAATGGAAAGAGTGAGTGAGTGACCGCATCCACAGGCATCCTCAACAAAGGCTGTGCCCAAGAGACTAATGTCATGGCCGCCTCTGGACCCTCACGCGATACAGGAAGTGTCCATCCTCCTCTTCCTTGTCAGGTGCAGGCCAGCCTGCCGCCCTGCCTGATGTTGCTCTCTCCACACGGATTATTTGTCCAACGAATAAAGCACTAATCACCGTGTCTCCTGTTTCTGAAAGCTGTGTGCCTGTCCTCTGATACAGGTGTTTGCTCAAGAGTTTATGACCCAGGGGTAGGAAAAGGAACTCAGCAACTTGCTGCCCACGCTTCCTTTAAGGAGGATTCTCCACCCTGTATTCTGCAAATGTTGAGAGCGGCCACCAGTAAAAGGCATTACTACTGTATGCGTTTCCTAGGCCTACTGTGGTGGCTTAAAACAACAGAAATGTACCTGTCAGAGTCACGGAGGTCAGAACTCCAAAATGAAGGAGTGGGTGGTACTGGCTCCTTCCACAGGGTGCGGGTGACGGCTCCAGCCTCTCCAGGCTCCTGAGGGCTGCAGTCCTCCGAGCCTCAGGACCCGCAGCTGGGCCGCTCGGCCTGCGCCGGTGTGAATGAGGCCTTCCCCCCGAAGCTGTGTGTTTCCGTTCTCTTCTAAGGACCAATCACTGAATTTGGGGTGATCTCATCATAAGATCCTTTTCTTAAGTTCATCTGCAAAATCCTTTTCCCAAAATAAGGTCATATTTACAAGTGCTGGGAGTTAGAACCAGGGGTTCTGAGGGTAACCATCCAACACCTGCATTCACGACTCCCACCCATGACTGAAAACCATAGGCCTGAAGTGCTTGCGCTTGCAAGAGAGCCGCAACCAGTGAAAAGGGACCGCCATATTTTAGGAGCGTTGTAACACATGTCATCATAAACATGTACATTTTGATGGGATTTTTCTTTTAAGTTAACCAACACAGAATGAGGGAGCATCAAAAGCTGCATGTTTTATACACTGCTTTGTAAATATAATATCTGTATCTACTTGGTGAGGGGAAGGTGACACTATAGGAAAAATGGCTTCGCCATTTCCAAAACAAGCATGGAGGAACCACATTAGTAGTGCTTACAAGTTGTTTTTGCTTTTGTGTTTTCAAATCACGTCAGCTAATCTGAGTTAAGAAGAAAGTTCTTACTGGGAGAAGCACATGCATACCAGCCAGCCACATCCCAGACTGTGACAGAATTCATTGTCACCAAGCCCCCACTGAAGCTGAACTACTCTCTCATTCATAGAACCCTTTTTCTTTCACAACACTTACACGTTTATCTGCACTGAACACATAAACACAAATTTAGAAGCCTGGAACACTGTGAGAAGGATGAAGATGGAGGACATCGGGAAACAGGGAAACAGGGAAACCTGCACCTGCTCATGCACCCATGTCATTACTTTAGTCTCTACAATAGTAGTCTACAGGGTGTAGTGGTGCACACCTGTAATCCCAGCACTAGGAAGGCTGAGGCAGGAGGATCGCCATGAATTTGAGACCAGCCTGGGCTGCATTGTGAGTTGAAGGTCAGCCTGAATTAGAGAAACTCTGTCTTCAAAAAGTTAATAAATAAATAAAATAAGTAGTAGTCTAAATACTATTTTCTATGTGGACACTGAAGCATATGAAAAAGATGAGCTTTAGAAGACTAGGTAAGGGTAAATGCAGTGTGCACCTGTAAACCTAGCACTCTGGGAGGCTGAGGCAGGCGGATCACAAGTTTGAGTCCAGCCCAGCCCAGCAACTCAGCAACTCAGCGAGACCCTGCTTCAAAGTAAAAAACAAAAAGGGTGGGGATGAAGCTTACTGCAAAGGCTCTGGGTTCAAATTCCAATACCGACAAATGGTGGGGGGCACTTTACAGATAATATGCGTGTTCCCATGTGCCACTCTGGGCCTCACAATGGTGCCGTTGCCATAGCTAAAATAAGTTCTTCACTTTTTCTCTCTAATGCTTCCTGCAAAAAGAGGAGGAGGAGGAGGAGAAAAGATGACACTCTTTTTTCTTCTTTTCTTTTTTGGTGGCAGGCATCGAACTCATGACCTCACACTTGATATTCTTATTAACAGTTTGTATGAAACGTGGTAATTTATACACACAAAGCAATCCTAAAATACACAACTATGTTGAAGTATCAAAACAGAAGCCGAGAAGACATGCAGGAGTGTGTCCAATGAACACAAATGCGGTAAGTGCCCTGGACATGACAGAGCGAGGGGCAGGGAACCGCAGCCATGCACACCCCCTAGGCCAGCTGGACGAGCCCCAGAGCTTCCAGGACTGCGTGTGACAAGTGGTCAGCAGCATCCTCCTCTGAGAGAAGGGAAGCTGCTGAGGGGACTCATGGAGCTGGTGACAAACCAGCCCATGACCTGGGTCTCTCTGATGCCAAAGGCCATACTTTAATTGCTGCCTATATCCATCTTGCAAATTAGACAGCAGGTCGGAGCACAGGCTTCCACGGCAGCTGGCTTCTGCAGAAGCACGGAGGCAGGAGTTCCTTGGGGCAGGGACACTTACTCTGGTGCAAGGCCCTTGACCAGCAGGTTCGGGTGCCACAGTGGAGGAGGCAGCCAGGTAAACATCTCCCTGCCCTGCAAGGCCGGGGAAGATGGGAAGGAAACCTGGAGTCAGCCCTTCCAAGAAAACACCGGTGCTGGGTCTGTAGCAGAGTGTGAGAAACCGTGGTATTTCATCGGAGGGCGGTGACACGGGCACAGGCTCTAGCAGCCCTTTCCACGTATCGCTGCTGGGCTCCACTCTGCACGGAAATCATGAGATTTGCTTCTACTTCCACTGGCACAGGAGGTATGAGGGTGAATCTTTTTGTTAACCTTTTTTATGTTTTAGCTTTTGGGCACACTCGGTCTGTGGTCTGTTAATAGGTTGTTAAATTCACACTTTTGAAGACAATTTTCTTCAAACTGCTTGTGTGTGTAAGTGGGGTGCTGGAACGCTGTCAAAGGAAACACTAATTCCTTCACCTTAATTAGGCCTCGTGTGCTCGGAACGCTGTAACTACTCCTTTTAATTGCTTTTGTACATATTGCTGGAGATTAAAAGCAGTGGTGTAATTAATATAAAAATGCCTGTCTTCTGAGAGGTGTGGATTCTGTCCGGACTGGTGTGGTAACGAGGCTGGAATGCTCAGGATGGCTGTGGGTACCACTGCCAGCTCAGTGTGCCCAGAGAGACACTGTTTCCCGGTCTCTCTATCCAGGCTGGCGATACTGCACAGGAAGGAAGGACACGGACCCTGGAATTCAGTCCATGGACTGAACTTAACTTCCTGTCCTCTTCTCAACAAGCCCAGCCACCCTCAGTGTGTGACGTAACTGAGCCTCGAAGCTGCATTCTCTATCTGGTAAAGGGCCAGTATCTAAGGCGAGAGACTACTAAGTCCATAGCTGATGATGGGACCAACCCAGCCCTCAGGCAGTGGCTGCCCGTCTGCAAGGCCAAAAGGGCCAGCTGGGAACCTCAGGGCCAGCAGAGGGGCACACCAGGACAGTCACTTAGCTTGAAATAGGTGGGACAAACACGTGTCTAAGTGAGTTGTGATTTTTCTTTTTTCTGTTTTTCAAAATCAAAGAAGCAACTTTTAAAAACCCACTCACTCATGAGCGCACTTTAACAAGCCCCTTGCTTTCTTTTTAACACTTTTTCCAGGTCCAGGGTCACCCTGGGTGCACCTAAGCGGGCTGACACCAGAGCTGGCTTTGAGAGGTCTTATGTGCATTTCTATCATTTGGTCCTGGCCCATGACAAACAGTAACAGCCACTAATTTCTGACAGCCAACGCATGGCAAGCCCAGTGATAAATGCACACTCTTCAGAAACGCTGCCGGAACCAATGCCTACACTGAACCGGGCAAGAGGATGAGGTCCATCCCTGACAGCCGTGCAGTGTCTGCTTCTGCTGCTGCAACCGAATCCCGCACTGCAGGCGTCACAGGGAACGCAGGCTGTGCAACTCATGATTCTGGAGCCCAAGAAGCCTAACAGCACAGGGCCGGCCCCTGGGATGCCCTCCTCACAGGAGAGGGCCACCCGTCAAGACACAGCCCACTCAGCAGCTCCAACAGCTGCTTCCTCTTAGTCCCTGGGCCATCCTTAGAGTCCCAGCCCCACCTCTCTCCCAAAGGCCCCGCCTCCTAGTGCGGGTAACACGCAGCCTCCAGGATTCAGTCTCCAACAAGTAAGCTTTTGGGGGATATGCTCAAACCAGCACTTTACACGGATTAGAATCTACGAAATTCTGTGTCCATACAAAGCCAGAGCCCTTTGACTTCTGTGACACATCATCTTTCAAATGAGCACATTTTCATACATAATTCAGAACAACAATGGCTGAAATCATGATATATAATGTGACTGTCAGAGAGTGATTCTTTAATATACTGAAAGCTGTAGTAACCCAACATCACTATTTGCACTCCATGGCTTAGCACAATTCCCTCACTGACATGAGTTAGGATGACAACTCTCTTGGGATTTTCTCTTTAGGCTGACCTAATATTTTATGTTTGCTTTACATTTTCCTTTCTAGAGAAGGAATGACGTAGATCAGTGTTACATATCTTAAATTGCATGGACGATAAATTTAGAGTAAGAAAAATATTTCACATTGTAGCCTACTACATTTCATATGTGCTGGTACTTTAAAGATAGTATTTGATCTCTTCTTTTAAACAAGAGAAAGAACACTGTCCTACCCTCCACAAATTCATTCCAAGCTGGCAATAGGTAATACTCCCCACAAACTTAATTCTAAGCTGACAATATGTCATACTTTGCACACATGCAGACACAGAAATGTGCACGTACATGTACTGTGGCTCACAGCTTTGAACCCAATCAACTTAGATGAGCTTAAAATTAAACTCTTCTCATCAGTCAAGATGACCTAGGGAGATTGAGCACTTTTGTCTCCGGTTCACAAAAGTTAATTTGTGAATCACACAAAAGTACCCAGCATTTGCTAAGGGCTCTCTGAATGAATGAAGACGTGGATGGTGCTTTGGTAATAATTTATATTTCCACTGCACGCGGACCACTCACATTCCCATTCTGCATCTTGATGCTTGGCACACTAACACCCTACGGCAGTGGTGGGAACCTATGCCCCAAGGAGCTGCTTGTATCTCTGAAAGCTCTAAAAATGTTGGCCCATCATTGCCTTAAGGAACGGAGGTGAGGAGGAGAAATTACAAGCACAGAGCACTGATTGCTGCTACGTTAAAGGGTTGTCAGCCACCAGTGTCCAAGCCTGAGGACGTGGATCCTGCCAGCACAGAACTCCCTGATCTTCTCCCACCAGGGATGGTATTTCCGGAGACATTATCACTTGGCTAACCCAACAGTAATTTACAAAGAAAAATGGATGTCATTTCCTCAAATGATAATAACTCATATTATTAGTAAGAACCCCAAGAATTACTGCTGTGTAAGACATTTCATGATCCCTGTCAAAAACTCATTCAGCTATCTAACAACTTTGGTGCCAGGAATCATTTTCCAACATATATAGCTATGTTTCATAGTTGTGGACTGAAAAGATTGAAACAACAGAAGTCACTTCCTGGTTACTGGTGGTGCCATACACACACGCATGGAAAGGACTGTCAATCTTCACGTGGACCAGCTCCACTAAATTCGACAGCAGCCTGGTTCTTTCAGGGGCCCCGTCACACCAGGATTAAGTGCCACTGCCCAGCTGCCTCTGGCTGCCTGATCGCTGTACTACTTAGCAGCCAGAGGAAGATAATCTATTCCATGTGGCAGGGGAGGGCCTCGGACCAAATGACCATTCTAATTGTTTATATGAATGATTTGTGCACTGACTGCTATGTGAGTGACTCAAGCTGCCATTCCTATTTGCTTTTATTTATTCTCTATCATCTCTGACTTATGAGGAGATTTCAGTATGAATTCAAAACTGAAGTTCTATTATTTTAATGTATTCCCTTGAAAAGATGAATTTGTCCTTCTGGGGAGGGAAGCTGTTGCTGTTGCTCCAGTTTATCAGCAACTCGGACCACAGCCCCTGGGGACAGTGGAGGGGGGCCCCCAGCCCCAGCAGAGAAGCTGCAGAGTGCGTCTGAGCAAACTCCTCCGTCCCTGAGACAGCTCTGCACAGCTCTGCCTCACAGGACGCTGAACACCAAGGAGACTCAGCCCTTAAGCCCTCAATTACTCCAGTCATCATCTTTTCAAAAGTGGAAACACTGCTGGGGGCCCCACATTCCTGGAGTGGGTTCAAAGAGTTTTCTTCAGATTGACTTGACTTTATTTTGGCTTCTACAGCCTCAGTGAAGTTAATTTATCTTTGGAAAAACTTTTTCTTGGGAAGGCCTAGGTTTTGTAAACAAAGAAGAGAAAGTTTAAGTTTGCTCCATTTTACAAAGACAGAAATTTGTTTCCACTGAAAGACACAGAAATCTCTGGTGTGGCAGGAAGGTGACTAGCTCTGATTTTGTTCAGGAAATGCACAAGTCGCATGCAACTATTGCATCTCCCAGGTGGGTTTTTTTTTTTTTTTTTTTGGCGATTAGATAAATGCAATAGTTTAAACATTGGAGACTATCAGAGTCTGTAATTGAAGTTTCACTGAATGCCTCTCTGCAGGAAGAAAAAATAATTAGGTGCCAAACAAATAAGAAATCAAACAGAAATATAAACTACATGATGAAAGCCTGGTACAGGTAGAATACAGAAAAGTTCTGTATCAGTGAGTGAGAAAAACTTGGTGCACAGTAAGTATTACAAGAAACATTACAGAAGACAAGAAGTACAGCACTTGATAGCAGTGAACACGCTGGGCCTATGAGGCAGCTTCAGCCATCTGCATGCCGTGTTAACGCTAAAGCTTGCTGTCCAGCCCAGAAGCCCTTTGCGGGGAAGCTCCATGTTCTCATCACAAACGTCTCAAAGGGCTCAGTCTTCTCTGGAACGCTCCTCCTCGATAACTACTCAGGGTCAGAGAATCATCAAGAGCAAAGAAAGAGAGAAACTCTAAACAATCAATGTCCAGAAACCAGATAAATAAGACTCCCTAGGAACAGTAAAGAAAGATGGTAAAGGTTTACATTAATTTTTAATTTCCAAATTAGCTATTTTTTTCTTTAAAGTTTGCTTGTAAGCAATTTTCCAGGTAAACATTAATAATTTCTAGGTAGATTTAAGGAGACATTTTCTCTGGTTTATTAGCATATATATTACATTTCTGCACTAACAACCAGACTCAGAGTTGCCTGTTTTATCAAAAAGTCCACTGTGATAAAGCAATATTTGAATATGAGAAATTACAGCCCCGAAAGCACATTTAGTCCTCAAGCCCCCAGGAAAATACTACCAAAACGAGTTCAATCATGCCCAGCCTGAGCCCCGGTGACTGGCCTACCAACATCACCAGTCACTGAGACACAGCTCTTCCATAGCGGGCCAGTATAGACACCGGGCCAGGCTCTCCACGAGGCACGGAGTACGCAAAGATTAAAAAGGAAGCCTCAGTCCATTCCAACAGTCTGGCACCCAGGGGAAGGAGAAGAGGAAAGTGACAAACATTGAACATAGCTGTGTGCCACTGCCCAGCTAAAAACCCAAGTCCGAGAGAAGCAGCTGGCTCTCCCTGGGGAGTTGAGGACCATCTCACCCCAGTGGGGACAAAGCCGCAAGGTCTCAAGTGTGAGGTGTCTCCAGGGTGAAGGGAAAGCAAGGAGAGGGCCACTCTAGACTAAGAGATCCAAGGACAGGTCAGGAGCATCCTGATCTGGGCCAGGAAAAGAAAGATGGGGTAAAAGCCCTATAGATGAGGCACTAAGAAATGTTAATAAAGGACAGGTACACAGCAGAGTCACAAGAGATAGTTCAGGACATGCAGCAGAAGTGCAGAGAAGAGACAGACCCAGCAGTAGCCGGGATCAGGCTGGAGCTGGGCCGCTTTCAGACCACAAGAGGCTAGCAAACTCTGGCCCTGACCTTGACCCTTTCCTGGAGGAAAGTGGGGAACCTAAGGCCAGCCTAGTCACTCCCACCCAGAGGAAAGGAGCCTCCCCATAGGCATTCACCCTGACGGAATGTTTCTGGGATTTACACTGAGACTCGAATGCAAGGAACAACACACAGTGGCTCCATTACTGAAAGCTTATTTTCTGCTTGATTCAACAATGTTTTAAAATACCAAACGCTTGTATCTTACCACACTTCTATCACACAAGTGTTTCCTAACTGAAGTGGAAGATGCAAAGGAGTTTTCAGCAAGGGTCACCTCAGCGTTTCTCTGCAGCATCTCTCCAGAGATGGTCTCACACCCCATGCAGCAGAGCTGACAAATCAGGGTACCAGGTGTCATCACACCCAGCCCTGTGGGGGGCAGGGCACAGCACGCTCCTGGCTGGGCTCTGACGCCCAGGCCTGCTCCTGTCAGCTCTCAGGGCTTGTTTTAAAAGGCCATGGTCTCATTTGGCATTGTTGCTGGTCAAATTTGCTTCTCCTGTCTGATCAGAAATATGGAAACAGCCAGTTGCATTTGCTTGAGCTATTTGTAAAGCTGTTCTCCGCACTGCAGAGACAGCAGATTGTGTGACTTGGGCTGGACGGTATCTGCAGAACTCAGCTCAACAGTGGGGTGGAAACGAGGGTGGACAGCATGTTGCACGGCTGGCCTGTGGGGACCATTGATCCGCACTCTTAACCCCCTGGCTACCCAGCCTCTGAAAGGGCAAAGCTGCCTCTCGTCCATCTCCTTGCTCCAGCTTCCCACATTGCCCTCAGGGGCACAGCAGCCTGGAACTGGCTATAAAACCCGCAGCAGGCCCACTCCTACAGCCAGCCCTGTCCAGGATGCATCGAGAGAGAAGGTGTCACTCAACTGAATCACAATTCCTACCTGAAAGAGGAGCAAGACTCCAGGCCAGAAGGAGCCCCAAGCCCTCACACAATAGCCAAGCACAATCGGTCAGAAGCCAGCTGAGCTCAAGGTTTGAGACCCCTTCAAAAGGCTTCCTTTGACCACCAGAGAGAACCCTGGAGAATTAAATCTGCAGATGTCATGGAAATTTAAGTTTTCATAGAAAGTGTTGCTTGAATACAAAATGACTATAGACAAGGCACAATTTGAAAATGGCTCTTAAGAAATTAAGTTTGTATTAGGATGCAGACACAATCCTATAATGACATGCTAATAAGTGCAAATGTATTATAATTGTCAGCTAAGCACCACCGAAAATTATAGGATTAATATTAACAATAACTAAATATATCCTGTTACAGAAAAGATTACTGTGCACCAAATTAGAGCCAGGGACTAAATAAAGGGACTAGGGTTGGTTTCCCAACTAACTACCAAGTTTTGTTGGTGATGGGTCCTTTGGCCCTGCTCTACTGTGAAGCAGCAGGGCTTACCTGACAGGTTGAGGAAGCTGTCTCATTACTGCCCAAGCCCTACCACCCGGCCCGCAAAGCCGAACTTGTGATTCACATCACCCCGGAACATGTGCTCCACACAGTAAGGCAGGAGGGAATCTTAAATGTGCTCAGGGAGAGAAGCATGTACCGGAGGTGGGACTGCGACAGTCTCTGGCACTCATTCTACAAAGCTCACGTTAGTTGCTCAACTGCTCCTAACTCGTCTTCCTTGTTGGAAGGGTACCAAACAGCGAAGCATGCCTTCCCGAGAGAAGGTGCTGGACTTGGTCACTGTTTGAATACAGCTGACATTTGGTCCAGTTAGTTTTGTGATCTGTGATTCCTGTGAATTATCTCTTACCTTACACCCTGCACAAAGCTGGGCGCTGGTCTATGTGTGTGGACAGAACCCTAAACCAACATGAGCCAGCAGAGCCCAGTGCCTGGCCTAGCCCTGCACCCCAGCCTCTGCCACCCTGCTCCTCCTGCCCCTTCTCAACCTGCTGGCAAGCCACACTTCCTCCCATGGGCTTTTTCTCCTCCCCACCCCTACGCCTGCTCACTGATCCAGGGTCCAGCTGGGCTGAGGTCTCTGTTTCCTTCACAGTTCATGTCTCTTCACCTGCCTGTCATTGGCATCCCCACTGCCAGCAGACACCTCCTCCACCCATCCCAGAATTCCTCTCTATAAACGGCTGTCAGCCCATCACAATCCCACCACACAGCCAGAGTTTGTCCAAAGCCTCTGAAAATCAAGTACTGCAACCATTTCAGAAGAACTCTCATTTCACCAGTGTACCCCGTTTGCCAATGACTTCCCACCATCTGTGCTCACAGGAGTTCCAGAACTGTCGTGCAAATGTAAGCCAGCCACCTGAACAAAGGACAGCACAAAGCGACAGCTTTTATTGTTTCTCTCACGTATCCCTGAAATCTCTAAAATCCACGATTTGCTGAAAGCAAGGTAGGCATGCTACACATCAGCATGAAGGTATGAATGGGCATGCACCCCTATCTCCACAGCAAACCCCAAACAAGACTTGGTGGAGCTGAGATAGCGTCAGAGCAGGACAGAGTGAGAGACACTGGCCTAGGGACCACAACTGGGTGGTGGCCTTCGAAAAGGTGTGGCAGTGGCTGTTTGCAAAGGGATAGCTCTGACTTTTGTAACCAGGACTCACAAGGCAAGAGTGAACAGGCTTCTAGCACCAGGATTGGGGTGTGAGGGCCCTTGGACTCCCCACTGGGCCCAGCCAGCCCCCACTGGATCTGAGGGCTTCAGCTCCTGCTGTATGGGAACAGCGGGGCCCAGGGTCCTTCAGAGAGGTGCCTCCCATGCCGGCTTCACAGCCCTGCACTCTGAGACCTCCAAGATCTTCCTTAAAGAGGAAGGCTTTCCACAGTCACACTTAGGGTTAGGCTTGCCTCCCTCCCACTGCTGTCAGCTCATGGGCAGGGCATGAGAGATCACACCCTTTCGGTTTTATGAGGCTTCATAAAATAGCTTTTCAATCTCATTCTGACTTTTCTCCATCTTGATCATTTTACTGAGCATGTGTGACTTCCTTATTTGTAGCGCCCTTCTCCACCTTTTTGACCTCGGATGATATCCTCCTAGAAACACCTTCTCGCAAGCTCTCTTCTGTGCTGTCGCCTGCCACCTGATAGAGTCACTGTCCATCTTCTCACTTCTAGATTGCAGCCCTGCCTTAGTTACATTTTAATCCCCAGGGCCTAACAACGGGTCTGGAACACAGAAAGTGCTTGATAAATGTTTGCAGAATGAATCGTGCATTTCTTCAAACTGGAGTTAACAAATACAGGATCACTGCTGACTCCATGTCTCATACAATGGGGCTTTTACACTCAGAGACAATCAAACTACAAATATGACTGAAGTGGCTTTTCCATGCAGGAGGTGTAACTGACACAGGAACGCTCCTTGCTGTAGAATGTGAACTTATTTATGACCCTGAGTAATTGCTATGATTCAAGGAGCTTACAAGAAATAACTTGTGAGACTTGGAGAACTTTGCTCGTATATTTTGAAAAGCAAAAGAATCCACTTGGGCCTGGGTTTGTTTGTTTTGCTTATACAAAGGCAGAGCTAATTGCTAAGGTTTCCTTCCCCAGCCCAAATACTTCATGACCTAATACCAAGAACCACATATCTGAGCTGGCTTTTGGAAACTTCCACCCACTCCCAGTCAACAGTCCACCACCCAGACAGCTGGAAGCCCTTGGGTTGGAAAACGAGGACAGAAGGACATCGTGCAAGGTCAACTGACGCATGTCCTCAGCCCTCTGCATGTCACCCGCGTCTGGCAGGTTCCAAGAGCAGCCAGGAGTTGAGACACAAAGGTGACACACAGCAGAGAGATGGGAGCAAATTCTTGGGTTTCTGACCCCTCTGCATCACCTACTGAGCGTGAGAGCCTGGGGCAAACCCCCGCCCCACACCATCTCAGCTTTTAACACCACAATGAATATTCTGAGGATGAGGAGAAAAAAACGCTAACGTGTGATACACACAGAGAGCCTGGAACATATGACAAGGTCACACAGAAATAGTTCATCCTTTCAGGACCACCTCTGCCACTCCAAGGAGTTTCCAGGTGACAAGGAAGTTCTCTTGAGGGGACAGTGTCTAGGCAGCCTTGTGGCACACTGTGCTTAAGCCCTGGGCACCTGGACCACAGAGTTTCTAGGGCTCTGGACCTCGAGGCCTGTTCACCTCTGTGTGGGGCCACAGCAAGGCCCACAGCACACAGAGATGTCAGATCCAGCAGCCCCAGGGACAGCGGAGTGCCCGGCCCACAAGAGGCGCTTGTGAGTAAGGAGAGCCAAGAGCCTACACCCACAAAACGGAGTCTCCAGGGTTATGTGGCCCAGATCCCCAGGACTGCACTGAAGAACCCTCAGTAAAGGGCCTCACCTTGGCTTCTCAGCCCAGCTTCAGGTAAACACTGGGATGGCTCGGCTGAACTGGCAGACCACAGACACCGCGGAAATTTGGTGACTGAGATCTCTGAGCCTTGATTTTAATCTCCCACCTCACAAAGGTCTTTTAAAAAAACTTGAATTAACTAATTTTGGTTTCTTTCCTGTTTTTTTAAATCCCACTGGTAAACTGTCAACCAAAAGGAGCAGACACACAGCACCTGGGCTCTCTGTCCTTCTGGCTTGCTCCAATGCCCTGTGCAGTCCTCATGGGGGTCAGGGGGCACACACCCCTATGCCCGGCTTGCCAAGGCTGATGCCACAGTCCCCTATGTACCTGCATCCAGCACCAGCCCTCCTCTACCCTGGAAACACTCGGCTTGACTTCAGCAGAGGGTGGTGTGAGATTTTTGTGTTTGCCATCTGAATTTAAGGACTGTGCCTTTATGCCACGGTCTCAGGATAAAGCAAATGGGCCAACTTCCCATGAAGCTGCTCATGCTCAGAGTCACAGATCTCAAAGGCAAGGCATAAGGGTGTCCACATGCGTGCCTGTGTGTGCACTTGTGTGTATGTGCATTACACAAGGGAGGAAAGTCTGAAAGCCGACAGGAGGTGATGAAGAGAAGCAAAATTTGAAGGGCTGCAAGAGCTGAAAGTTATCCTGGTCCCAGAGAACTAAACTCTGTAACAGTATCAAAGTTAACAAGTATGCCAGTAAAATGCTTTTATTATTTGCCTTACTTGAACCTAGCCAGTATTTCTGTTTAATTGCTCTTCTTCTTTTCTTGGGTAATAATTATAAGGCTAACTTTTCAAATAAAATTAAATTGTTCCTCTGCTCAATCCAGACTGGTCACAGAGCAAGTTAAGGCATTGTTCCTCAAGCCCCTTGCCTCAATCTTGGGGTGCAGTGCATCAAGCTGGGTTGGGAAGTGGCGCCTCTCCTGCAACTTGGACTCGTGACTGAGACAAGTCACTTGAGATGGCAGGTGGGTGAGGCTCCCTCGGCTTCAGTTTCCTGGCTTATTAGATTAATATGCTTGAGTAGTTAACAGGTGTGTATGGTGCATGCTTGTGTGTTCGTGTGTGTGATGAGGTCTGGGAATGAGTGAAGTATGTTATAAGACAAACCAATAATTAGTTTCAGTATGCTCAACGGTGAGTCGCTACTCTTCAGCTGGTCACTAACCAATGTCCACCACTGGGCAAGGGCTCCCAGCAAGGGTGAGGTGAAAGTTCTGGAAAATCCCTCACTGCATTAGATAACAAAAACAAACAACTTTTTCATAGCTCAGAACCATCTTCTGACACCCAACATGCCAGAAACCCTCCTTCTGCCTATACTCACTAGGACCATAGCCACTTGGTCTACAAAATGGGATAATAAAAACTGTAAATATGAGAAAAGCCTTCTCATGTTAGCAGCATGTAGCTCAAGTGTTAAAAATTACTTAACACCACATGCACTGCTGTTTGTGTTTTAAAGCAGTGTTTGGCCACTTTGAGATGCCTGTTCTGACTTTCCCTACTTCGCTCTGTATCTCAGGAGACTTTTTAAATTACATTTTTCCAAAGCCATGTGCCCTCTGGCTTTGGGTTAAATCCGAGCAGCAGTGGCAGGGGCATTTCCCCTCCTCTCCTGGAAGTGTGTCTAGCAGCCACCCCATTATGGTCCTGCCTCCCAGTGGGGAACTGCTCTCTGTGGCCCCAGCTGCTGCTGGGAGCTCCCTCACGCCTTTGATCCTCCAGCCTGACAGATATAGTGGCACTGCTTCACTGTGCTTCCAGCCTTCCCAGGCTGGGCTGTGGACTCCCTCCACTGAACCACTTGGTGTGGGCTCTGCCCCCCTGACTGGAATATGGCACTGTCCAGGGGCTTCCGGCTGCTTGAGGACAGACGTCGTGTTTGGGAGCACACAGGCTCCTTTACTGCAGACTCATTCTCCTCTATGGGCCAGGAAGGGCTCTCAAATGGCCATCTGGTTGACCATCTAGTGCTGCTTACACTAGGTGTGGGAGTGGAGGGACCACTAGACAGGGAGACTAGATCTCCCTTGTAGTGACCTTTGCCAAGTGCTTTGAGCCGCATAAGCTTGAATTTGTTCATGTCACAGGAGCAAGAGCTCCTCTGTCCTGTTGACTACTTATTTGGCTTCAACAGGGAAGGTGTGGAATCACATTTTAGAAACTCAAAACATTGTGGAAAACCTAATGTATCACTATTATCATATGAGACACAACTGACTTGATGGAAGAGAAAATGCTTTGCTCCTACCTTAGCCCTGCTTCGATTTCACAGCCTGAAGCGTGACAAATGCAGACACTGGAAAGGTGCACAGACTGTCTGTCCTGTGTAGACCCTCACTGCAGTCATGCTGGGGGATCCCATTGACATTAAAACAATATGCCAGTATAGTGAAGCCCTCAAATGGAGGTCCCCACTGTGACTGCAGTGGATAAGCTTCTCTGTCAACTTGACTGGCACGAGAGCTGTCAAGGGGCTCAGCAGAGCACACTTCTGAGGATCTGTGGGTGGGCTCCAGCGCTGTGACCTTTGAGGTCCATAAGTGGTCCCTGGCACTGTTTTCCTCTGTGCTTCCCACACACCATAAACTGAATATCCAGACTCATGTATACTCTTCTGCCATCATATTCCTTCCTTGGACCCAGCTGACTATGCACTAAGTCTCCTTAACTTTGAGCCAAATTAAACCTCTACTCTTTTAAATTGTGGGTGTTCGGTATTTTGTGTATCAATGGGAAAAAGCAATACAACAACTCACCAATGTCAAGGACCCTCTGCTTGGCTGTATGCTGCCGAGAGTGCCAGTACTTCCAGTATTTCAGCTGCTCGTCCCGGTTTTTGTCTTCACTGAAGACCACCATCACCACACTCTGCAAAGGGGACAATGGGGGTGTTTTATTCTCTGCTTAGGACCTCCGCAGTCTCACATGGTCGGATGGTTCTGTAAGTTGTTCTGCAGCTAAATTATTCTAACATAGCTTTTCTTGCTTAAAGAAAGCCTAGAAGAGCTCAGCTGTATGGTTTGCTTTGTATTAAAAAGGTGGGGATAGTACTAGAAATGGAGGGGAGGTCATTACTTGGAAATGAAAAAAGCACAGAAAAAAAAGAACCCTGGGCCAGGATTTAGCTCAGCAGGAATAAGTGCCTGACAGGCAAGTGTGAGGTTGTGAGTTCGATCCCCAGTACCAAAAAAAAAAAAAAAAAAAAAAAAAGCAAAGAGAATTCTGTATCAATTTTATCACAAGGCCAAATGGCCCTGCCAGTGCTGCTTAGTCATCCCCAAATTTACTGTTTTGCAAAGTCATCTAAAACATCAAAAATATTTTTGTCTGTATTGAAAATAAGCATGCTTTTGAAATTTTGTGTCCTTAAACAAAGAATGTAGTACCATTTGTAAGAAAGCAAACATCTGCTCTTGGGCTAATTAAGAGCCTCGAGCTAGAATAGCAGAGGGAACAAAAGAAACGCTAAGGAAATGAGGAAACGGGGAAAGGATAAATTCATATGAATAAAGATTTAAGCTTCAAATATTGCACATGCTAAAAAGTACAAAGGCAACTAACTATATTATCGATTTAAATATAATGTGGATATAAAAAGGAGCTTGAGAAACTAATTCTGTTTTGTACCAATAAGAATCTACAACCTCTAGGGCCAGGGATTTACTCAGTGATGTAAGTGCCTGCTTGGGTAAGCCCAAGGTCATGAGTTTGATACCCAGAACTGAAAAAAAAATAGGAATCCACAACCTCTTTGGTTCTAAACTGTCAACTGCTCCATTAAATGAAATACATGCAAACTCACTCTCATTTATGCAGTGGAGGTGGTACCAAAGGCAAGCAAAGAAGTCTTCAGTGAACAGTGCTAGGAATACCCCTCCTCTCATTTCAACACAGCCCTCACCCACTCTCAATCCTGAAGACGTTCTCCTCTGAAGCAATTACACATCTGCAGTCATTTGCTTATTTAGTTATGAAGCCAGTGGCAGTGTCCTCCTATTGATTCAGCTCAACAAGGAATAAGGTCCACCATTCAGCACGGCGGCCCTGGAGCCTAAGGAGTAACAGCAAATTCAGGCTGGTGGCTGGCTCTGAATTCAAAACCTAGCTCCTTCCTCAAACTACGTGTCCATAGTTTTTACACACGAAAGCAGATGTTGGTTAGAAAAGCAACTGCAGGGAAGTGTGTCCGTGTTACCTGAATGTGGAAACAGTAGGTCTCCAAAGATATGGGTGGGTGGCAAGAAAGGGAGCCAACTTCCGCAGCTGCGACTCAGCTCAGCGCTCAGCCAGCTCTTCACTCTTCCTTTACCTCCTGCCTCAAACCTCCCACTCATATGCAAAAGCATGCACCGGCTTGTGTTTATTTCTATCCCAAATAAAAATGACACTTTCTTTTTTTAATTCAAGAGAGTTGGGTTCAGGAGCCCAGTGGCCTGGAATACATATCACAGATTCCTGTAACCTTGGCCACTCACTTGCAAGTTTCTGAAAACCAAGTTCCCTGATCACTAACATCATAACACAGTGTCTTTTATGTAGGGCTACTGTTAGCTGCAATTAATGATGAGCTGGGAAGAGTCTAACATGGTGCCTATACACTGTAGGGTTCCATCAGCATGGTTTGTTATGCTATAAGCCCCTGCAGTTTTCATGGTCCATCCTCTTCTCCGGTTCCACCACAGGTTGAGATATACTAATCCTGAGTCATAGCCGCCTAGCACCTCTCAACCCACAGTGGCTCAGGCTCAAGCAAGGCCTTGGCTCCCTCTGTGCTGCGGCAAACTCCAGGTGTACTGTGTTCCACAGCGCCCACTGCAGAGGGTACAGCGCAAACGAGCCACGGAGAAAACAAGGTGGGCTGGATGCTGTGGTGACGGCAGCATGCAGCATTGTATAACCGGCCGGAAGGGGCCATTTTACAGGGGACCACGAAAATCCTTCATGAAAATCCTTCAAGCTCTTCTCAGAGCTCTGCTATAATTTTCCTTCTTGGTAGACAGAGATTACAAGTCCCCACCCTTCTTGGCAGTGTCGAGCAGGCCAGAAACTGGCAGGCTTCCAGACCATGAGCTGGGCTCCAGTTTCATTTCCCACCAACAGGAATAATGCTCAGGTAGGTAGAAATTCCTCCGAGTGACTCCTGGTGGGGATCCTGCCTCATCCCTTGAGCCTGGAGTATGTCTTGGGCTGCAGAAAGCTTTTAAACACAGCTGCCCAAGGACAGGCTCCAACTGGGTGGCTTTCTCCTTTACACAGTGCACCAGCTCCCTGCCGACCACAAGAAGACCTGATGTACAGCTATTTATGTGAAAACTTAAGAGCAGTTGAAAATAACAACTGTGGAGCCAGTAGGTAGTGAATGAAACAAAGAAAATTCCTTGGATACAGTTGGAAGGCATGCTCAACCAAGCTCTTGCCCTGGGGTTTATTGGTTACCCATTAAGACGATAAACTACAAGCCAACCCGTCGTTTTGCTCCAACTCTCTGACATTCATTCTAGAGTTATTTATTTTGGAATTTTCTCCCATGCCACGCCACAGGGCTGTGAGGCACTGGTTCCACGCATCTGATCCTGCGCTACTTTATCCTGTGAACACAGCCATACCCGGACTTTGCTGATGGGGTGTCGGAAGCACTTGTTGTCACCGGTCTCGCTGAGTGTGATGGCATAGAATTGTCCTTTGTTGAGGTAGGTCATGGGGCCCTCCCCTTGCTTCTGGCGGAGAGATTTGGTGGCTTCCAGGGTGTACTGAAATGTGCCACTGTGAACAGAAAACAAACAGCAGTCAGATTTACTCCCCTGGATATTTCTGCCTTCCTGAGCTGTTCACATCAATAGCATTTTGAATGAATATTAACCAATGTTTACTATATTTCAGTGACACAACACAGCATATGGCAAAAGAGATGAGGACAGACTAAAGGTCATCGCCGGTACAACGTATCCAGCATCTCTAGTGGTGGCCCATAAACCAGATGGTTTGGGAGGGCAGAAAGTCCATGATGCATCTGTCCAGTCATGTGGATTTGTGCAGAGTACTCTGGTGGGTCTCAGTGGCATTCAAGTGTGGCCTGAAGCTTACAAACTGACAGCCTCTGCCAGATGTGTGGATGCCTCTCTCCTGGTCAGGATACCTGACCTTCTTTTTTCTTCTCTAATTTTTATTCATGAGCGCTAACCATCTTCTTATCAAGATGCTGCAGACAGCCATATCTCAGTTAAAACTATTTCAAAATGTGGAAATCCAAAACTACACTGACTGAGAATCTAGGTCCCTAACAAGAAGGGTTGTTTTTGTTTGTTCATTTGTTTCTGCATTATGTCTGACTTTTTTTATACCTGCAGAACTCAGGACCCAGCTGCTGTAAATCAGATTTGCAAGTGATGGAGGGGGGCGGCTCACTGCTTGTTTTTGTAAATAAAGTTTTACTGGCACACAGCTGCAGTCCTCTGTGGACATATGCGGCTGCTTCCCCCTCCCCCCCGTATCAGGAGGGTTTGGTGGTTGTCATACAGACTGCAAAATGCTCAGATAAACTGTAAAATGTTCAGTATCCAGCTCATTACAAGAAAAGTATATAGATTCTTGATTAAAATAGTTCCTAATATTTTAAAAATATGACATGAGTCACGAAACAGAATCACAGAATATTCCCAGCCTTGAATATTAACTTTAAAATGAGCACAGTAGGCACGAACCACAGTATTTTTGGGGGGGGGTCTTTGGGGTTTTTTTGTTTTTTCATTCTCTTATTTTCACGATCTTCTTTTGTTTAATACATTTGTTCAGGAAAACTTATTTCTAAAGATATGATCAAAATATATTATACACATTGAAGCCAAAAAAGAAAAAAAGAAAATGTGAAACTGGGATGAGGAAGGGGGTGAGGAGGGATGTGAACGATCAAATATGCTACGTGAACCCCAAAATCTGCCAGATAAAACCCATTAATCTATAAAACCAAGCTGCACTCATAGAAAGTTTTTAAAAAAGAAAGAAAACCTTATTTCTGCCACTGTGTGGGTTGGCCCAGGGGAGATCTCATAACAAGTACTGTCCTTTCCGAGCTGTCAGACCTGCTACCAAGTTTAGATTTTCAGCTTTTTCAGTCTACCATCTTCAGAAGGCCAGGAGCAAAGATTACTCCACACTTCGCCTCTTAAATAGCCTACTGACAGGAAGAATATGGGCTCCAGTCAGGTCCTTTTCAACTTTTGTAATAAGAAATTATTTTGAGGGACAAACTGTTCCTCCTTCATAAAAATCTGAGGTTTAATCTGATTAATCAAATTCCACGAAAGGTATCTCAGAAGATAGAAGATAAATCATGACAGAACCAACTCTGATGTCGTTTTGCCCCCAAAAAGCAATTTCTATGCTAAATGATAAAATTTCTCATCAGGGCAGGATATTAAGAATCACGCAGGCCAGCAGCTTGTACCCCATCTATATCACAGACTCCAACGTGAGGCAAGCTGGGGGTGCCTTTCTCAGCAATAGCACATGTGAACATAAATGATGCTCTCATGGCCCTGCCGTGTCCCCTAAGCCTGCCCATACCTCAGGCTCAGAGCGCAGGGTTCCGCCACCCTCCTCGTGTCCACCCAGCATGCTCTGAGAGCTGTGTTGCCATCAGGCTGTGACCCTGAGGAAGCCAGGCCTGTGACTGGCGCCTCACGCTGTTCTCGCTAGCCCAATCTGAGCGGCTGAAATTATAACGCCAAGCTCCTGGTACATTTCCACTTCTTCTGTTTTATTTTACTTTTTGTAACAGAAATTTTTTTTTCATTTTTTTATTTACCAGTTCACATTTGCAGTACATGTTTACACTCCTTGTGAGGATGTGGTACAGCTCTGTAACACATCTTTATTCCTCTTTCATCCCCCTTCTCTCCCCTCTGTCACCCTTCTTCCGTTTCATGATCTTCTTTCCCCTTGAGAAAGATCTATCTTTTTAATGCTCCACTTACACTTTGGGTTTTTCCACTAGGAAAACCCATGTAATTCCCAAGCTTGCGTGTCTGATTTATTTCACATAACATTATGAGCTCAAGGTGCATCCATTTTCCCACAAATGTCTCAAGTTTATCCTTCTTTGTGGCACAGCAGTACTCCACTGTGTGTGAACACACCTTCTATTCTGTCCCCATTTTGGAGGACAGCTGGACCGAAACTGGAGGTAGAAAGTACAAGTTCATTTGCACAGAAAAAAAAATTGATGGCAAAAGAAATCAGATTTTTTTTAAAAATGAAAGTACACAAAAGAAAAGGAGATAAAATATGTTCTAAAGTCTATCTTTTTAATTATAGGTTTCTCAGTGAAAATGAGTCTCCCGGAACCCACCTTGACGTCTGGTCGTACATGTACTCCTCAGCCCCAACGGATGCACTCCGAAATTTCTGCAAGATTCAAGTCATTGAATTAAAACAAACAGGTGGGCCCACACCCCATCCCTTGCCAGCTATCCTGTTTCTCCCTCTCCTTAATAAGGAAAACTGTATCTTTGTGGCATTGTGTTTTCAACTAATGAAAATAGTTTCTATCTGTTTGCAGAATTCACACATCTGATCCACCGTGAGAAGCACGCTCCACTAGGAGCACATCCCAGCTCTGTGCGTCATTCACACACTCAAGAGAGTCCGAGGGTCCTAGACCAGGTTTCCTCAAACACGGGACTCTCTCTCCATTTCCTGCAGTCTCTAACGTTTACTCCAAATGGAATAACGTCTGCATGAATTACACAGAGGCAACATGGCATAGTATAAGCAAGACAGCAGAGCAGACAGAGGCACAGTTCATAAAGCAAGACTGTCTAGGGCAGTGGCGGTGAACCTACCACGCTCATGCCACAGCGGGCTACTCATTGTCACTGAAAGCTCTGAAAGGTTTGCCAGCACTGTGTCAAGCACCACTCTTCTCCCTGACAGCTGAGTGAAATGAAGCAAATGTGGTATTTTTCTCCATCTGTTCCATTGCTTCTGACAGTGACTAGGTGTATGCAGATTACTAAAGTACTAAGAACTGCGACTGAGACACATGAACATAATATATGGTTACTAAATACTAATGAATAAAGGTAACTGACCATATTATATTATAATATTTTAAGAGTAGGGCTTTGGAAGAAACTCTTAAGTTTAGTATCACACGGGAAGTACTTGGGTCCAGAGATTTTCAGTTGTATGTAAAGTACAAATAGGACACATTTCACTATACCTTAGAACATTTTCTTTCTTTGTTTTCTTTTTTTTTTTTTTTTTGGTACTGGGGATCAAACTCACGACCTTGTGTTCACCAGGCAGGCGCTTAAGCCACTAAGCTAAATCCTTGGCAGAACATTTTAAAAAAAAGTTGTCCCAATGCCCTCACTCTTGATCCTAAAGGGAATCAGAATACTGGTCTTTCTCTCTATCTTTTCCCAAGAAATCACCTTTCTTCCTCTCATGTCTGTATACTAACTTCTATTCTTTGTCCAGAACTCCAAGGGCTTCCTCCTCAGAAATGGTTTCCCAAGTTTTCTTCACAATTTCTACTCTTCACACTCTTTTACCATGGTTTCTATGCACATATTTATAATTCTCCTTATCCAGTCACATTCTTTGGAACTGAGAAGATCTTCCTTCCAAGTAAATCTTATGACACAAATCCCTCTGCACAAATATTAGTTGACTGAGTGAATAATCATGACAGAGAATTGTGATTTGTATTTCTTTTACAGTCAGTTAGCAAAGCATCGATGGATATTTTCTGGAGCTTTACCATTTGCTTTTGTACCAGAAGAAATACAGAAATTATATAAATGGCACTAGCCTCAGAAAGATAAAAATTGGTGGAAGGACAGGGTAAACTCACACGAAAAGTAACAACAAAATAAACTAAAATGTAGCAAAGAACTGTGTATGAAAGTCTATGATGAATCACTCTTATTCACCCATTAATTAACATTTCCTTACATGAAAAGCACAGAATATGCACTGTTAGGAAAGGAAGATAAGCAAAATTGCAGGGAGATTTCAAAGTCTGTGAGCTTCTCTCCAACTCAAAGAAGAACACATGTTGACTGAAAGAACTGAAAGGAAGTAGTCCAGATGTGGATGATTTTTTTTTTTTTTTTTTGGTGCCAGGGATTGAACTCACAGCCTCACACTTGCCAGGCAGGCGCTTATGCCACTGAGCTAAACCTCCAGCCCCAATACTGTATTTTTTTTGGAACTGGGGATCAAACTTACGACCTTGTGCTTTCCTGGCAGGCACTTACACCACTGAGCCAAATCTCCAGCAGTAGTCCAGATGAAAGACCACCATGAGTCAAGTCAAAATGGTGGGTATAAATGGAGTTGGTCTATGGGGCCAAGGAAGCAAGCCTGGCCTCAAAGTCTAGGTCTCCGTTGCTTGATGGTAGCCACTAACCTTATGCACTATTAGAACTGAATAAAATTAGATATTCAATTCCCAAGCCAAGTAGCCACATTTTAATACTAATTTGCCATGTGTGGCTAGGCTACCTCACTGGAAGGCACAAAAGAAAATTTCCATTGTTGCAAAAAGTTCTATTCAACAGAGATGAGTTATAGTTAGAAACCACTACATTGTGGAATAGGAAGCAGCACACACACACACACACACACACACACAGCATTTAAGAAAATGACTCCGAGATTCCTTTCCAAGTTCTATATTTGAAGGAATGTGCAGTGACCGGAATCAGCATTAGTAACTGTGGCCATGGAGCTTTGCAGCCAGAGGGAAGGGTGTCCACTATACAAGTTGGTCTATACATTCTGTGGTTTTACTCCCCCAGGTGAAGTAATCAGCATGATATCATGAGTGCTCAAACTCATAAAAACTGTCAACTCTATACTGACTACAGTACAGAATTCTACACCAATACATGAATTTTTCTTGGCATGAATTGTTTAAAAAGTAAAAACAGTTGATACATCACAGGCATGAATATTTTTTTTCAAGCTACAACTTTTTATTTGAGTCTATTATGTTTATTTTTTTTAACCAAGTAGACAGTCTAGCTAGAAAATACTACAATCATTTTGATGAGACCTAGTGACTTGATGGATTTCAGGGATCTAAATGATTTACTATTAAGAATTAGTGCCAAACTCCTAGGGCCCTTCTGGCTACGGTCATGACGTCTCCATCGCTCCTTGAAAATGTTGTAGTATTACTTACAGAATAATGCAAGGCATTCACACAGCCAGTATCACTGAACCTTACTATGATCTGATGAAGTGTACCTACTCTCTGGACTTAGAAATTAATAGTAAAGAAGATAATGATAACATGCATTTGACAGATTACCCTTAAAAGATAAAGATAAAGGGTAATAACAAGCATATTTAAATCTTGAATGTCAGGATTCCAGTTTTACTTCTGAGGTATGAGAAGAAAACACCTGCTAAGAACACCACACAAAAAGATGATGGTTATTTAACTGTGGGAAAAACCAGATATAGCTAAACAATTCCACATGTTTGGTGAGTCACCAATTTTTTAGGTACTACCCTTCACGCCTTCACTCTTTCACTAAGTAGGTACTGAGTATCTGCTTTATCCCAGGTACTCTGCCAAGTGTGAGGGGTACTGTAGTGAACAGAAAAAGATCCCTGCTCTCAGGAATCTTTTAAGACTGTGGAGAAATCAAGCAATCCTTCATGCAAAACTTTACAAACAGTATGCACACTAACGAAGAAAACAGCTCGAGGAGACTGACCCACTGGCGGAGGGCAAGGTTGGGGGAGCAGCACTCGGCAGAGGACAACAACGCAGCTACAAAAGTGAGAAACACTCCTCCCCACCTCGCATGACTGGACGTCCTAAGCCCCAAGTCCTGAACGATACTGAGATGCCCACTTTTGGGGGAGGTGTGGGTTGAACCTCCTAAGCTGCATACCTAAGCCAGCTTCTAAGCGCCTCTGCACCTGGACAGGATCCGATCCGAACTGTCTTATTCCTTCTTACCACCACTTAAACACAAGGAAGAATAGGTGGCAAGTGGAGAATGAACTCTGCTAATACAATGAGGCTTTCAGACACTGTCATACTTTGCCTAAAAGAAGCACTGGACTGTAGACAAATTTCCCTGATGAAATCTTCTTGGGGCAAATATTTCAAAGGCATTCATATAACCAACTGGCAAGGAAATGCCTAAAGATCATTGTAGATCACTCAATTTAACTTTCATTAGGCTGAAAGAAAAATCTGCAATGCATAAAATGATGTCCAAGATCAAAAGAACAGCTCAACTGAAATCAGTGAGAATCCTTAAACCCTTACTTTCTGCTAATTTTCTCACTGATGCTGAAATAATGCCCCAAATACAATAGCTTCCGTTCCCAAGGTTCTTTATCTACAACACCCATGCAACTGATAACACACTGACAACTGATCCCACCCATACAGGCTTCTATGATTCATTAATTAACTACAGAAGTGTTAAAAAACACATCAGCAGCAAACCTTTGGTGAAAAAGCATTTTGCTCATGGGGATTGTGGAGTGGTACCTTCAGTTTCCTGCCTTTCCTACAGAGGCATCCCTTACTACATAGAGAAAAATCAAATATATGACAATATCAAAAACTATAACATCACTTGCCTCTGTTTAAAAAGTTTCACAATTATTTTAAGCAACATAACATAGGTAGCCCCCATGACAGTGAGTCAGATACATTGCTGTTCACTAGAAATGACCCAGTCTAGGAACCATGGATTTTGCTCAGTGGCATAAGCACCTGCCTGGTAAGTGTTAGGTCATAAATTCAATCTCTAGTACAAAAAACAAACAAACAAAAAAAAAAACCAGTCGCAGATATTCTGTTACTGTGGCACTTAGATAGATGCCTAGCAAATAACAAGTACTCACTGGGTTAAGGAAAGACTTCTTAAACAATATCCAGAAGCATAAACTATTAAAGACAAAACAAAGTGCACACCAAAAGATAAAACACTCTTTGGAATACAATTAGGAAACTGGAGTGGTGCATGCCTGTAATTCCAGCATTCTGGGGAGCTCAGGCAGGAGGATACCAAATGCTAGCCCAGCCTGGGCAACTCAGAGAGACTCTGTCTCAAAATTTAAAAATTTTTAAAAAGGACTGGGAACATAGCTCAGTGAGGAAGGTAGGGCATAGCTATAACTGCCTGGGAAAAGAGGCATGACAAGACTGCAACGCATGCATAGAACAGTCCCTGAAGCCCTGTGCACAGACTTTCCCTGAGGACTCCAGCAGGTTTTCAATATGATGGTCTAGACCTGGTGCCAGGCTGAGAAGTGAGTGATATAAAAAGGACAGTCTACACCATGTTTTTGCCCCTATGTTCTCTATTGTGTGGTGGCTGCCCTTACGCTGCTGGGGTACTTCTACTTTTACTTGGCCCAAATTTGCTCTGGCAACCCTGTATCTTCTCTTATTTCTAGTAAAACTTTGCTGACATTTGTGCTTATCTTGACCAATTCTTTGCTCACCTTGGAAAGAACCTAGAAACCACATCTAAGCAGAAACACCAGCACTCCAGAACCTGGTAACAGGAAGGTCCTGGGTTCAATCTCCAGCACCACAAAACATAAACAACAAGAAGCCAAAAAGGCTACAGAACACAAAACAGACAAGTGATAAAGGGCTTATATTTGTATCATTTAAAGAGCACTTAGGACTTAATAAAAGAAACATTAAGTAACCCAGTTTAAAAATTGGGCCAAAGATTTGAACAAACACTTTACAGAAGAAGTGACAGAAAGGGCCAAATGAGTGTGTGAAGTTTTGCTCAAATTACTAGACATCAACAAAATGCAAATTCAGAATGACAATACCAACTGTGGCAAGGGACTAAGTACTCTACGTAGATGAAATTATAGAAAAGGCAACGACACTGTGACAGCAACACACATGCCAGCGTGCCAGCGGGCAGGTCATACAAAGCAGACAAATGCCTGCCACAAGCCAGTGGAGAGGGTGAGCTTTGCCTCCAAACCGGTTCAAAGGAACTTTCAAGGTGAGAGGACTTTCTACATGGTGCTTTTCATGTTAGTTACACAGCTATGCACAAATCCAAATTCTCAGACTCAGCACACAGAATTTATGAAGTAGGCAAAAATGTTTCTGTAAGTTCCACGGGCACCTGAGAAGAAACATGCAGGCCCTAATTGTAAAGTACAAATTGCACACACTGGGTTATTGATAAACACAACTTCTCTGTCTTGAATATTCAATCCAACAAGGTTTTAAGGGACTATTGTGTTTATCAAAGAATACAGGAAACATCGTGAGCTGCCTACAATGTGGAAGGAAGGTTGCAAGCTAGAGAGAATGAAAATGTGACAGAGCTGTAAGTTTCCACATCAACATTTCCTAATTCCTTGAAAATATTTAAAACTAAAACAAATGAAGCTTATCACCCAAAAGCTGAAAGAAAAGGAGGGGAAAAAAAAGAGAAAAGGGAAAAGGCAAATCAAAGGGCAAGAAAAGAGAAAAAAGAAAGGAAGTGAACAAAAAAAAGAGAAAAGGAAAGAAAATAAAAGTAGGGCAAAAATAATAATTTTAAAAGTAGAGAAAAGGAGAAAATAAAAGGAAAAGGAAAAGGGGAAAAAAAAGATGAGGCATAACCTTCGCACACATTCCCATACTCGGAACATCAGACCAGGAAGCGTCACACAGCGGAAACAGGAAACGGCCTGGCCCGGTGACCAGAACTCCGGTCCGGCCGGAAGCAGGCGCCACCGGCCCAGGGTTCCAGGTTCCGGTCCTGCTCACCTCGGCGGCGCCGTCCTTGAAGCCCTCGCTGTAGGTGCTGTCTGGCGTGCTCCGCTGGTCGTCCTTGAGGTAGGCGCCGTGCGCTGCCAGCGCAGGTAGGTCGTACTGTGCCTGCTCGAAAATGACCACGCGCTGGTCGTCGCCGTCCCCGCGTGGGTAGTGGCCGGGCGGCGCCATGAAGACAGGCGTGAAATCCTCAGCCTTGACCACAGCGATGCCGGACACCGGGATGACGGCGGCGCCCTCGGCCGCGAAGGTCTCGCGCTTGCTGTCCACGGGCTCCTGGCTGAGGCTCAGATTCACGGGCACCGTCTTTAGCACCTGCACGCGGCTCTCCACACCCGCACTGCCCACAGGCTCGCCGGCGCCCACGCAGCCCCTGCGGTAGAAAGCGTAAGAACCCCGTCGCCATCACGCAGGCGCAGTGGAGAGGGGGCCGCGTGGTGGGGACGAGCCGGGGCTCAGAGTTTGAGAGCGAGTAAAGGAGCAGAGGAAAGCAGCGCGCTTGCGCGGAAGGGAAGGAGGCGGGAAGGTGGGGGGCGGGAGAGAGAGAGAGAGAGAGAGAGAGAGTGTGTGTGTGTGTGTGTGTGTGTGTGTGTGTATGTGTGTGTGTGTATAAGATATGCTGAGCACACGTGCCAGGTCCTCAAGGAGAGCAAACACGCCCCAAGAAAAATTGAAGAAAGATCGCCAATGCAGCAGGTGCCATGGCCGGTAGCAGTGACTGGACAGGAGCTCTGTGGATGTCTACATCCCTGGAAGGAGGAGGACCTGTCCTGTGAGCGGACTGTGCAGGGCTGTGAGTCATTAACCAAAACAGACAAAAAGCAAACAGCAAGGGAGCGCTGACCTTAATCATGCCTTTCATGCTTTTAGAACTAGCTTTCAGCTCTCAGATAGAGGAGCTGGGAGAGTGACTTAACCATCCACACAGCAGGAAAAGCAGAATGTAGCAAACCTTGCCTACATCTGTCATGTCCAAGAACACAGAAAGGAGGAAGGATGGGGGACGCTTAGAGGGTAAAAGGAATTGAAAATCATAACTATTAGATATGATGAGCACATGCTGTTTGGATCCAGATTTGAGGACTGTGTTGAAGTACGGATTTTTGAGGTAACTGAACGTGGACCAGGAATCAAGTGGCATGAAGATGTGGTTCATTGAGTGGTGTGTGATGATGATTTTGAGCTTATGTAATAAAATATGCTTTTTTTTTTTCTAGCAGCACAAATCAGAAGATCTTAGAAGTAAAATGGTATGTCAGGATTTACAAAAGGAGGGAATGAGGAAAAAGATATCGAGGAAGTGTAACAAAAATTTCTCTGCTGAACAGGAGAAAGAGGTGTTCAGGGGATTCAATATACTACACGGTCTACTTCCATAGATGGTTGAAAACTCAGAAGTTTTAAAATACTAAGAAAGAAAAGAAAGGGATGAGCGTGATTTGTAGGGGTGGTAGGTAGGATTTGTTTTTTATTTAACATTTTGTAGGCTAAGTTCCTTAAAGGAAAAAAATAAATTATCATAAAAATATTTTCTTCAAATTGAGAGATAACATATGCTCAGAGATTTCCTTAGCTGTGAATTACTTTTGGGTCTCAAAGAAGCAGTGTAACTGCACTTATGTGTTATAAGATCCCCTAACCTGGCCACTGGCACAGAAAAACAGAGGAAGTGTTAGACAATGACTTCTTGGCAGACTAAAGTGAAATACTTTTATTAATACTAAAGAATTTTAGGAGGAAACAGAAGCTAGGTGAAACAGGTTGGTAGAAGATTACTGCTGATAGAAAAATGATTTTACTAACAAAGTCTCTCTGGTCAGTAAATGGAGAACACTTACCATTTATGGATTATTCTGAGTAATGTGGAGAGAACATACATGTTTTTTATGGATCTCTGTCTCAGATATCTGGAATTGGGTTTTTCTTTCTTTTTTTTTAATGTAGCATGTAGTGGTACCTCTTTTCACTAATTTAATTCTTTCCACAGTGCTGGTTGCAGACAGAATCAAATTTCTCCCATCAGGTCAACATTGAACCTACCCATTACATTTCATTTGGTTCTTGTCCAATTCAGTTTGTAGCCAGACTCATGGAAAGAAAGAAATTTGTGAACCGAGGTATCACTGTACTTTCCAAAACCAATTGAGGGAAATACTTCATTGAGACTCGGTCTTCCAAGAATTGAGCTTTCCTGACACCCTTCTTACCTATCATGCAAGACTTTTGCTTTTCTTTTTTTTAGTTTTGATTTTCTAGATAAAATTAGAGAACAAAGAATGGCTCCACGTGAATAGGAAAGTATCTAAATGCCTTTGAGTCTGTCATAGATCTGTAGAGATAATTTTAGAAAATAATCTTCAAAGGCATAAAATCACAAGTCTACAAACATTTTGGGGTTAAGCAACAAATTGTTTTCATAGTCAATCCAGTAAAGCCAATCATTTATTAAGCACAGTAGAGATTTAGGAAATTACCTTTAATCTGGATCCAGTTAGCTGGATGAGGCCAAAACCCAGACCACCCATTTACATCAGCATTTCTTAAAGCCCATTGTTTAGAACGCTGCATGGAATGTTAATAGATGTTCCTTTAAAAAAGGATTCCATGATAAAAATCAGTGTTAAAAAGAAACAAAAATATATTTATTGCCATAACAAGACCACCCTGGGTGACCCCTAGGCATTTCTTCACCTCTTCAATTGTAACCTCCAACTTCTCATTTCACTGTTTTGTGGAGGTGAAAATCCCGAAGGTGTGTGGCTAGTGTCCTGCAGCCTGGGTGTGAATGATTCACCTGCACTGCCTACCAGAGCTGCTGCAAACTTTCTACTCTGCATTTTGCCCAGGCTGTATTGGCAAAATAGTCAAACTTCTCCATAGTCCGTTTCCAGCCAAATTTCTTAATGCTTTAATTCATCCAAAACATACAACTTTTAAACAGAACAAAAGTCAAAATATCTTCTGGCGTTCTTATTCACAAATAAGCACACTATGGAGTTGTATAAATATAGTCGAATCATGATTACCAGCCATATCACCAGGGCACAAGAGATCCAGGCACCACAGTACGGGGTGTAACTGTGCCTGTGTAACCGCATTAGCTTTCAAAGCAGATGCCAGAAAATGTCAGAAAAGCATCCCAAAAGCAAACAACTAAAACAAAGTAAGAGTTACTGGGTGGGACTGATTTACCTGCAGTAGAACTTAAAACTGAACCAAATATTAAATGAAAAAGTGCCACCCAAAGAATGCTGCACTAAATAAACATTTTTAAAAACTTGGAATGTGTCATTGAAAGCCTGTTCTTTTTCCAAGTAGTAGCTTCTGTGTACAAATGGTTGTAATGATATCATGTTAGCACACAGCATCTTAATTCACGAATGCAATGCAGCTCAGAAGGATATCCTTCCAAATTACATTCAGTGAGAAACCTACCAAGGCATAATTAGTCTGTACAAGGTGCTTTATTGCCAGGTTTTTAAAAATGTGATTACTGGAAATCACAAAGGTAACCATTAAAATCCAACAAGCAGCTGTTGCTCTGTAATGTTTTAAATGACACTTTAACAACTAAGAGGTTTCTTCTTGTCTGTGAGGCAGACAGCAAGCACGCAGCTGAGACTCATTTTGCCCAGACTCCATTCTGATTACAGATCTAGGGTTAGCAGCCACTCAAGCCATTAGTTCAGGACAGTTGGCTGCGTGGAGGAGACGTCACAAGACCTCAAGAGTTTCAGCCCCTTCTCCAAGTCACTGCTCCTGCCAGTGAAGTCCCAGTGGTCCTGCGCAAAGCTTCAGAAAAATCCGCAGTACAACAGCGAATGAGATCCGGACGGCCGTAATTTTCCCCTGGACTTTGCCTGTGGGGGGCTGCGCTGGCACAGGGCTAGGGAAGGGAGTGGCCGTGCCGCTAGGCACAGGAGATGGAAGTGTCTAAGCAGTTGCCATCAAGGCCAGGAAGAGTCTGACCTCTGTGCTAGCAGGGGATTGTGTTTCTCCTGGCTTTGTATGTGCATGTGAAAGAATCTACACCAGAAAACCCCTGGGTTTCCCTCACCCCACTGCAGGGAAAGAGATTTATCCCAGGGGTCACCTTGGAGCAAGGAGCTGAGCAGGGTGATGGGTTATCTTGTTTGGATCACACTGACCCAAAAAGGGCCTCCAGTCACCCTTGCCAGTCACACCACCAGTGGCCTAGACTCCTGCCTGGGCCTAGGTGGTTGAGGTGTTACCTAAGTCACATCCAAGAGTTACAAGTTGCAGATTTCAACTGGCTTGATAGTAAATAAAGCTCTTTTTCCCTTTTTTATTTCAGTTTATCTTTATTCAGCTGAGCAGGAAAACGGGATGGCAGGCCTTGCTGTCCCTGTTCTTGGGCCTCCCCAGCTATCTCCTCTGAGAAACCTACCGCCAGGCCCATCCAGAGCCCTCCTCCTTCTCCCTCCTCCTCCAGCCAGAGCCCTCCTCCCCCTCCAGCCAGAGCCCTCCCCCCCTCCATCCAGAGCCCTCCTCTCTTCCTCCGCCATCCAAAGCCCTCCTCTCCCTCCTCCTCCATCCAGAGTTCTCCTTCCCCTCTTCATCCAGAGCCCTCCTCTCCCTCCTTCCTCCTCCATCCAGAGCCCTCCTCTCCCTCCTCCTCCTCCATCCAGAGCCCTCCTCCCCTCCTCCTCCAGAGCCCTCCTCCCTCTCCTCTTCCATGAGGAATCCTCCTTTCTCTCATTCATCAGGAGCTCTCCTTCTGGTGTCTGACTCCTCTGGAGCCCAATTGTAGTAACAGAGCAGTGGAACTGATCAGAAAAGTTAGGCAATTGCCTAAAATTCTGGGGAGTTTAGAACTCCATGGCAGGGCATTATCTGAAGAGTTTGCCCGGAGCCCTTGCTAAACAACTAAAACATGCTACTTACTGTTGTTGGTGAGACTCCAAAGACAAAGGAGGCAAAACTGTGCGACCTCACCTCTTCCCAGGAACAAAATCTACAGTTTCACAGCACTGTTCTCACAAACCATGCGGAGGGAACGCTCCTCAGAGGCAGGCGTATCCTACATGCATCTCACCTTTTATCCTGGTCGTCTTGACTCTCGCTTGCTTTGCTTACAGACAGCAGCCTCTTGTCTCGAGGAACCTGGAAACATAGCAGTCATCAGCTGAACTTAGAGATAGGCAGGGGTGAGCGTGTGCAGAGCTAGATGCTGCCATAAGCAAGGAAATGCAAATGGAACCATCTTCAGGAAGAAGAGCTGAATTTGTGAATGTCAGGGGATGGTTAAAAGCAACAATGACTAAAATCGACAGACACTAAAAGGCGATGATACTCTTAGAAGGGCATCACAAAGAAACATAGCCGAATTGACCAAAGCCACTTTTGCTGGCCCTGATGCTGCTATGTTGTCCACACCTTGGGAGTGGACATGGGGTGGACCTGAACTTGGGTATCTTTTAGCCAATAGCATCACAAATGACAAGTGTCCTTTAGGAGAACAGGGGCTGGTCTTCCTGTTTATTGAGGACCTCAGGTGGACAGGGAGCAGCACTGTCAGTCAATGGAGAAATAAAACAGCCAAGAAACCCGAGCCGCCTTTAACCAGCCTTGCTACCCGCCCAGCTCACTGTGAGGCACTTTCACTGCCATCTCAGTGGCACCGTCATCTTCATCGTCCCTGAAACCTCACGGAGATGTGCCTGCGAGAGGGACATCGTCTTGGCACCCCACCGCATCATGCTTACTGGGCAGGGTACCCAAGTTCAGGTCCACCCATGTCCATTCCCAAGGTGAGGACAACGTAGCAGCATCATGCTTACTGCCCAAGTACACCAATAGTAGGCTTGGATTGGCTGGCTTGGTTGGATTTTTTTGTTTATTTTTAATTTTTTGCTAAATCTCTGGATCTTCCTAAGACGAAAGTACATTTATGAGAAGATCGCTCTACTGGATTCTTTGAGCAGTTTGTCTGGCTTCCACTTGCCCGAATATGGATCCAGGCAGAGACCACTAGACAGGAGGACAACAAAGGAAGTGGCCAGGAGCCAAGCCCTTGGCCCTGACTGCCTGCGTTTGACTTAGTGCTGCCACTGACTCAACTCCTTCCCACTTCCCTCGGCTATAAACCAGGCTTAATGTGGCCCTACATTGTGCGGGGTTTTAGTAAAGGGAGTTAAGATTATAAAGCACTTAGAGTGTCTGGCACTGTATGTGTTAAAAAGAAAGAAATCAATGATAAGCCCTTCATTTGTGTGTCAATTTTGAGAGTCTGCAGTGCAGCAGGCATTGCTGAGTACCAGGTAGGACTCAGCAAGCTGAGTAAAATGCCCTCCTGTCCTGCACGGAAGGTGACAGTTAATGTAGTTTCAGTATCCAGTGCACCAGGGTTCATTCCGGCCTCATTCACAAGGCCCAAAGGAGGAAATCACCCAGGCGTCCGTCATCCAATGAGTGGATACATGACATGTCCTATGTCCACGCAAGAGAGTTCTACTCACCCTTGAAAAGGAATGAAACTCCGACACATGCCTCAGTAGGAAGACACAGATAGGTAAAACAAGCCAGATACAAGAGGACAGACACATGAGGTGCCCAGAAAGTCAAATTTCAAATGACAGAAGGAATGAGAGATGGGGAGTTGGGGCTGAGTGGGCATGGAGTTCCAGTTTGGGAAGACGAGCATTCTGGAGAAGGCTGGTGGCAATGGTTGTGCTGCAGTGTGCATCTAGTGTCACGGAACTGTGCCCTGCGAAGTGGCTGAAGTGACGTGTGTGTGATGTTCCTTCTACCACATGGGGAAGTAGCTTTTACAGACAGGAGCCCATGTCCCCGGCCTTGTGCCCTGCAGTTTGTCACATGGCCTGCCCAGCACTCCTGGGCCACCCTTTAACCAGCTTCGCTCTGTCTGGGCTTCTCTCTCCTAACTCAGTTACTCCTAATAGTTTCACAAAAAAAAAAAAAAAAAAAAATCAACCCACAGTGACTGGCTGTCAGACTGAGGCAGGGTGCCCGGGCCCTCAAGGGTGTCTAAAGGATGGGCGCTCCCGAGGGGCTGAGCTGTGGCCAGGAACTTGGCAGCCAGATGAGGAAGGCCCTCCAGCCCCCGAACTGCTCATCAGAAAATGAGGCTACAACAGAAAGCTGAGGTCAGTGCTGGGGAGCGAGGTGCAGCCTCTCTTCCGGCCTGTGTCCTATGGGAGGGCACAGCCACGTTCTCCTTCACTACCAAGCATCCTCGCCCTGTCCCCTTGTCACCAGGGCACCAGCCAAGCCCCCCATGTCTCAGAAGCCCCCTTCCGGCTCAGCTCCAGTGCCTCCTTGCTGCTACCACAGTCACCTGAGTTCTCTCCTGTATCCTCCCATCAGTCCATGCTAATTCATCTCAGATGGCCAAGTGGATAGTGACTCTGACCTCATGCTGCTGCTTACAACCCTCCTATAGCCCGGAAGCACAGTGTCTGAAACCGCGCTTGGCTCCGTCAACAGCGGGGCGCTCGCCTAACGCCCTCCCCGCCTGAACTCAGCCCCCACCGACGCCCTTTCCACACTACCCACGGCCATCCTCAAGGCCCTGTTAGATTGCTGTGTTCACGAGGAACCTACAGTCTCCACGCGTTGACCTTGTGCACATTTTGTCCCCAGTACACAAAACACAGCGGGCCCTCACTGAGTCCTGAAAGAACAAATCCATCTATCAAAATGGCCCGCAACGGGGAGAACTAAAGAAGCAGAAGAAACAGATTCTGAACAGGAGAACATTGTGGCAATTCCCAAAGACACACGGGAGCAAAGCTTCTGCTGCCAAAGCACGGGTGTGAGCTCTAAGTATTGTAAAGCAGCTCCTAACTTTTGGGTTTTCTTCCACCCAGGCCTCTTGGAGCCACGCTTCCCTTTAGCTTTGTAGACTGTGTTCACAGAAATGGAGACTTTTGAACTCAGTACCTTCTCCTGCGTGCTAGACCCACATCACTGTCAGGCACCTCTGCCTGGACATCCTACTGCACATCAAACTCAGCCCAGCATCGTCCTCCTCCCCCAGAGTCTTTCTTCTCTTGTCCCCGTCTGGATCAGCTGAAAAGCAGCTAAGAACACCCGGCTCTGAGTTGTGAGCTCTCTCCACCAATACACACGTGCACGTGCACACACACAGAACCGGTTTTCACTCAAACAAGTACCATTTCTCAAGCCTATTTGTCTCTATGTGCTGCTTGTATCTGTGGCTGATCTGGGGAGAAGCTTCAGGAATGCTGACCCAGGGAGCCTCTCCCCCACCTTTCCTTCAGTTCCTTGTCAAGTTTTACCCAGACTGTTGCTCACTAAATAGGCGCTGAGTCCCCAGCCCACCTCCACTGCTGCTTCTGTAATCTGTGTAATTTCTCCCACTGATGAAGCCTAAAACCAAAATCCTTCAGTAGAGGAAATTATGAAAAAAAAAACGGTAAGAGGATTGTCAATGTTTCATTTTCTTCTTTCTTGCAGCTTGTAAAGTATATTTGCACAAAGATGAAAACCTAATATAGCAAACCATCGCTTTGTATACTTTATATAAAATATCTATTTGTCAATAAGGCTGAAAAAGAAAAATAGAAAAGCTGATTTCAAAAACATTTTTACCAAAGCTTATAGATATTTATCAGATGGCTTATTCATTTATTTGTTCACTCATTCATTTGTCTGTCTTGCAAAAAGAATCTATCACCAGACTGCTGTGAGAGAGGAAATCCAGCCTCCAGCCTGCCTGGCAAGATCCTGAGACAGAGTCACTTTCTGACCAATTTCAACCCCTTGCTCGCCAGCTCTGGTCCTGCAGTCCTCATGCCTTGGATTTCTCTGAGTGTGACCAAGGTTTCATACCCTTCGTGTTCTCCTGCCCACCTCTCAGCTGCCCGTCCGCTGGGCAGGCCCTCCCTGTGCCTGGTAGGGAAGGCATTCCTTCCTGTAGAAAGCCCACGGGCTCTCCAGAAGCTGCCGGTCGGTGCACTACTCCCAGAACACACCCTTTTACAGCATTACCTCCAGGCCTTGTGGTTATAGCTTTATAGGACCTGTTCATCCCGGACTATGACTCTGTGAATTTTCTGAGGTGTTGCAATCTGCCTTTGGATATCCAAGCCACCCCATAATGCCCACCACCATTGCTGGAAAATCATAGCTAATGAATGAGTTTCTGTTGAGTGGATGGATGCATGGATGGACAGATAACCCCACAATTTGTTTTCCAGCAGTATCAGGTCAGCAGAAGAGACAGGAACCCATTGACAGGAGAAACACACTTTCATTAGGGCTGGAACCAGGTGATTACAAACCACAAGCTCGCTCAAGGCAAAAAAAACAAACAAACAAACAAAAAAAAAAAAAAAAAAAACCAGGATTAAATGGGCTGCTGTGGTTTGAATGCATCTCACCCAAAGTTCCCACATTAGAATCGTACTCTTCAGATTCATGCTGGTGGCATTTGGAGGCAGACCCCTTGGGAAGCCGTCAGGATCAGATGAGTACACAGGGATGGGACCCGGCTGATGACATTAATGACCATGAGAGTAAGAGAGACCCGATCTCGAGCACTTGTTATGTGATGTCCTTTACCATGTCATGGTGGACTTGGGCCCGCACTGATGTGACTACAGTGGTAACTCGGGTCACAAACTTAATTCATTCCACATGGCTGCGTTTCGTGCTCATCACCCAATGCGAAGTTCATAAACAGAAGCAAAATTTTACCAGTTGCTTCTGTTGCAAACTAAATTGTTCATAAACAGAAGCATTTGTGAACTGAGGTACCACTGTACCGTACCATGCTGAGATCTCCCAGCTTACTGAATCCTGAGATAAACAAACCACTATTCACTATAAATTACCATATTGTGGTATCCAGGTATAGCCACAGAAACAGGCTAACACGTAAGTCAAATCGCTTTTTAAACATGTAACCAATTAAACCTGGCATGCTGTTCTGTCATGCGCAGAATTCATGGGAAGGTCACACTTTGGAACTGGCATTGGTAGGTAACCTCAGCTAGACAGAGAACTGTGCTACCATTTGAGCCCCCAAATTATGAGACAGTCTACAAATGTCTATTTTTTAATAACTGTCATTTAATTAACAAAGAGCACATTAAGCTTGACCTGCACATTTCAAAAACCTAAACCTTTTTCAAATGGACTCAAATAAGAGTGTTTGTAAAATAGCAGATACTGTAATGAAAGGGATATTAGGAAGTAGGTTTGTCCCACAAAAGCCCCTTTGGTTGCCTGAACTATGAACCATAAAACGTGACGAGTTTTATGATCTTGTGGTGACACAGTGAAAAATGCAGGTGAAAAGACTTCGAAGTCTATAAAGAACCATGCAAAGGTGTGCCTTTGTCAGTTTGGAAGGACAGGGGCCACCATTCCACCTCCTCTCACACACAGCACACTGAGATCCCCTCACAGTTGACAAATACCAACGCAGAAGTGAGAAAAGATGGTGTCTGTGATGAGAGGATCAATTAACACTTCCACAGAGGTATGACAAGTCTGCACAATTTTAATTATAATATAATAGCCATTGTTACATTAACTTCCCAAAGTTTAGACTCACAAAAGAAAAATTGTTCTTTCTCACAAACATGTCACTTTGCTCTAGAAAAAAGATCTACACAGAGCATTGAATGTCATTAGAATCCTCACCCAGTGTACATGACTTACTAACGCCAAAAGAATTGCAAAGGCCTCAGAATAATCACTGGATCATAGTGCTTTTGGAAACAACACCGGTTTTTCACATAGGCACGTAAGTGTTTAAAAAAAAAAGCCAGCAATTTGTTAGTGAAACAAAAGGAGTCATTTAACTCTGCTAGTCCTGGAATTAACTTCACAGAAGGACCTGTAGGCTTGGCCACAATTCAGATTTTGAAGTATTTACAGAATATACTATTTCAGCTTTCCTTGGTATGGTAGCAAATGTGTGAGAGGAGAAGTAATCTATGTGCCATATCTCTTAATAAGTATCGTTTTTACTAATAATTATCCTCTGAAACTACATGAGACAGGTACATTGCTTTTGTAAATTACAAAATTGTTAATTTTGAGATTAGTTTTTTTTTCCAATCATAACAATGTCATCATTTAAAGGTATCTGAAATTATGTTCATTTCACAATAACAGAATAGCATCTGTTTTTAATGAATAAGATGAATATATTCCTTCTAAAGATATCTATATATTTCTTTAAAGCCTAATTAAAATTATTAACTGGCATATTAATTTAACATAAAATTCAGGCAAAGAGGAGCCAGGGTTTTAGCTCAGTGGCATAAGTGCCTGTTTGGCAAACTTGAGGTTGTGAGTTCGATCCCTGGCACCACAAAAACAAACAAACAAAAAAAAAATTCAGGCAAAGAAGCTGTGATGATTAAATCAGGGTCACTTTATAATATGCTAATAGATTTTAAAAATTGATAAAACTAATAGCTTTTAGGGCTGGGGATATAGCTCAGCGGCATAAGTGCCAGCCTAGCAAACACAAGGTGGTGAGTTCGAGTTTCAGTACAAAAAAAATCCTGACAGCTTTTGATTATTTTTGTCTCATCAAGGAAACTGACTTCACTTCTTTCTAAAGATAAAACCATAAAAAGCTGATCCTGGAGAAATGGCCCAAGACACCAGGCTGTCTAACCTGGTGAATTCTGTTCTGTGCCATCCACAGTGATTTTGAAAATGTTCACCCCCAAACCTTTAGGATTTTTTCTGTTTTTTCAAATGAGATCCTCAGCTGGAAAGGATTTACAATATAAAGCAACCACCCAGCAACAGGAAAGAAGAAAGAAGCGCCTGCCCCGAAACTCTGAGGTTCATGCTTGTTTTTTCAGGTGCAAGTTTGTCCTTCCCCACAGTGAAATGTCACCCTGGCCCTGAAGCATCCTTGCATTTAGAGCTGTCACTCCCCAAAGTTCAAGTCCCTTCTTGCTGCGTCAAGAGTCATGTTGGAAGTTTTACATCTTCGTCAAAGTGCTGTCAACCTTTGTTGGCTCTGGCTATCCAGATAGGGGCAGAAGTCAGCCTCGCCCAGCTAGGGCACAAAACACCATTCATGGAGTTCACCAATCCTTCCTAATGACACATGACGTGTTCATTCAAACCCGTAACGTTCTCACTTAAAGTACCCTGGATGGGCTCCCCGCTCTCCTGCCTGCCAATCCCAGCTCGTTCCTCGTCTCTGGTAAGGCAGTAGGAAGCAAAAAATCATTCAAAGAGAGATGGTTTTCTTGGTGGTTTTGCCCATTGCTGATTTTTCCATGATGGAAGGAGAGGGGAGGTGAGATTCAGTTCTCACTGATACCAAAGTAAGACTACCGGGGCCCACCTGGAGCGCAGGCAGCCTGGCCCTCATGCCAGGTCCTAGCACAAGGCAAAGGATTTCACAACCAAAGCAAGGGACCATCTCCTCCTCCTCCCATGAACACGTGTTGAGTTGGCACACGTCAGCAGTTCTAAGAGAGGTCGGACCGAGCGCAGCCCGTTCTCCATGAGACAGACTCTTGTTTCTTGTTCTATTTCTGCAATACTCTCAATCTGTAAGTACTGCATGGCAGGTGTGTTTCTTTTCTCCCTAATGTTACATTCGTCCTACTTTAGGGTTTTCAAAACAAAAATTTAGTAGTAAAATTTCTCCTTGAAACAGTGGAGACCGCACAGGTTGGAACCGCCTCAAGCCCTCCACTCACCACACGTGGACTAGAGAGACGGAGAAAATGGAAAGATGTGAGGCCAACTAAACAGCCAGCAATAAGCAACAGCTAAATTACGGTCCAGCCACACCTAAAGGCAATAGTAAAGTCAGAAGTGACATCATCAGGGAAGCATCGACATTATGGCGTTAAGCAAGATTTACGTGTAAATAATGTTTATGCGTGGGGTCAAAGGACACAGAAAGTAATCGTCCCCAAACCAAAGCTTCTCTTGGGAGAGCACGAAGTCGGGCTTCCAGGAACGGCAGGGAGATGGGCTGAGAGGCGGTACCCACCTTGTAGTAGTCGTAGAGCAGGCCGAGGGCAGCAGCACTGTCCTCGTCCCCGTTGATGCTCATCATGGCCTTGGTGGCCGCCGTCAGAGGGTTCTCCAAGTAGGACTTCCAGGCTTCATCCTCGCTGGTGTACGCCCTCCGGGTGTTGAACGGAGGGTCGCTGGGCATCGGCACTAAGGCCACTAGCCTTTTATTGCTGTGAAAATGAGAGCAATGTGAGAGTTACTTTCAGGGCTCTTTCCTTTCCCTCACAAATCTATACTTTATGAAGCTGAGGGCGGTAACACATATCTGTGAGCACTTTGGAGGCCGAGGCAGGAGGATGGGAATGCACTGGCGCCCAGCCTCGGATGCATAGGAGGTTCAAGGCCAGCATGGACTGCACAGCGAGGTCCTGTCTCAAGACGAACAAAAAATCCACACTTTATTTGGCCCCAAACATTGATTTGTAGTTCCCATAACAGGAGAAGAGGAATGGGAAATTAAAAACTAAAGCGACTGTCATGTTGTACTTACGAAGCTGTTGATGTTTTTATGCTAAGAAATTAGTAACATTTTAAAAGTAACATAAGTAGCGTGCATTGGTCCCCTTACAACTAGAAAACCTCTGGTTCTAATCATTCCACACAATTTTATTTCATTATTCTTCACTGGTAAGTAGTAGAACAGAACCTGAGAGAGAAGTTTCATTTAACTGAACTCTACGTAAATACATAACATTAAGTGTAATCAATATGTTAATTATTAAAATTGTATTTATCTACCTTGTGCTTGAAAGTATTAGCAAATTATGGACCAATCCGAATGTCTTATTTTATATTATTTATTTTTGGTTTTGAGGTGGGGGCTCATGATGCAGATCAGTCTGGCCTTGGACTCATTTTGTGGTCCAGGCTGGCCTCCAACTTGCAGCAGTCCTCCTGCCTCAGCCTCCCAAAGGTGCTGGCATTACAGGCAGGCACCACCTTGCCCAGCCAAGTCTCTTAATTTAAACGTAAATTGCTTGGCGAACACAATGTATCACCTACAGGTAACACTGCACTGTAAGGCCAGGGAGTGAGAGTGAGGAGACAGACCCTGCACCCTCTGCAGGAGTGGGGCTCAGCCTCTGCCTGGACCACGGACAAGCTCCAGAGGAGCGCAGCAGGATGACAGACAGGGCCGGTGTAAAGCAGCACAGGACACGGAAGGCCGTACTGTCACGTGGGTATGGTAATGACTGAGACACCCAGGGACTGTGACAGTCACCAAGAGGTCAAGGAAAAGAACCTGGAGAAGCTGCCCTACTCACTTCCCAAGCCTTTTGCTCATCAGTGAAATGGAACCACGCTGCCGTGACGAGATGCTGTGTTTCAGGAACACGGATGCCTACCACGGGCAATGACAAGGCCGACCGTGACCTGAGGGAGCTCAGCCACCACGCCCTCCCGAGGTGGTGCCGTCCTGAAGGCGGTCCCTGCGCTGAGCTCCTCCAGGAGCGTCCTTGTGGCTGTGACCCGCCCTGAGCCCTCAGTGAAGCCAGTGTTGAAGGCCTCGTGGGGGTGATGGGCCACGCAGGCTGTGTGTGCGGAAACGCCCCAGTGCTGGTAGGATGTGTGTGCAGTGGGAAGACGCACTCAGCAGAGCAAACCCTGGGCTGGATGGTCCCTAGGCCTCTCACTGGAGCGCTTTGTGCCAGTCGTCTGGTGGAACTAATTAGGAAGAAAGAGAGAACACCGGCCCAACTGCAAATGAATTGGATTGAAAGGGGACAATCAGGTCCCTTGGAGTAAATGAGGAAAAGCCTGATCAAAGGGCCCAGGAACCACTGGCAGCGAGGTGTCACCATGGCACGGGACTTGGCAGTGCGTCCCTGCTCGGTCTGCCACCGCCAAGGGAGCTGCTTCAGTTCCGCCTGTTCTGGGGGAGACAGCAACACCACCGTACTTTTCTCACCGTGTGTTTGTGAGCTCAAATAAAGCAGTGGATAGAACAGGGCCCCTAAACGGTACCGTGCAAAGAACAGGCACCCCTGCCACCGCACGGCTCTGTGTCCTACGGAGTTGTGTGTGGGTCCATTTTTGGCAAAGTTGGCTCTCCTTGAAAAGTGCCAAAGATAATCATTAACTAAAGGGAAACCAAAGTCGTTCATTTTGCAGGGATCCGTAAGTGTTTACCGAGAGCCCAACAGGTGGCCGACGGTGAACGTGGGGAGTTGAAGGAAGCAGACACTGTCCCTGACCCCACATGGCCAGAGACAGAGCCACCTGCCACCCCACCCCCAGCCCGGGCAGCGCTGGGAAGGCACACGCAGGGTTTCTACCCAGAGCTGCAGGGAGGGGTCTGGTCAGCACTGGAAAGAGGAGATGTGGGAATGTCTCCTACAGTGAAGCTTATCGTGGTAGTACAGACCAACAAAGGTTTCTTACAAAGGAGTATGTTTTTATTCATTCTGGAGAGCCTGCTGGCAAGATTTACATACTTTAAAGGTAAAACAGTGTCTGCACGCTGTATGCGATTGCTAACACATTGGACAGGGCTGGACATGCAAAGAGGAAGTTGGGGGGCTTATAGGGATCTCCAGGCCCAAGAAATGAGGCCACTGGGGAAAGGCAGAGAGGGATGGGAGGCCCAGATTCTGATGGTGCCCTCTTGCCACCCCCCCCCATTGATTAGTTTGGGTTACCTTGATGCCCTTCTTCTAGAGTGGAATGAGGTTCTGAACCCCAGTGGTTGCCAATGAGCCCCAGGTCACCATGCCAACTTAAAATGCCCAGTTCTGCGGAGGACCCAGGACTTAGGGGAAACCCAGACTGAAACTTCAAGGCATGGTTTCCCCCAATCGGGTTTGCATCCACATCATCGTAAAGAGAAAAGATCCCAGGTCTAACTTCCAGTAATGGAGAACCTGAAGGAGATGAGGGTTTTGCTCTCATGTCTAACAGAAGCCCCTACTGCTGGGCGAGTGCAGTATTAATTCCACACTGGCAAATTCCTAGGGGTTTAGCAGGAAGCCCAAGCTGAGGAACCACAGCCAAGTCTAGATTTCCACTGAGTGGGGCCCTAATTTGCTGGAGAGAGAATGTTCCCGGGTCCTCCTTAGGATCTTTCCTCCCCTCTGCTGGGTCTCCTGGACTACCAACTGCGTCTGCTTCACCTACGAATCTAGGAAATCCACCAGCCTTTCCTTAAAAATACAACATTGAGGAGCCTTCACATATGACACAGAAAGCAAGGTTCTGGGAAATCATCATTTTAGTGGCCATTTCTTTTCACACTTCTGATGGCTTTTTTATGCCCTCCCGTTTCATGATGCAACTGGATCATGAAATTGAATATTTTCTTCATAGATTACAATCTCTCTGGTACAGAGCACTGTTGAATGAAGTTTAGTTTAATATAAACAAAATAATCTTTCTGGTACACTGAGCAAAAATGTAGACCTGAAAAGAAAGGAAAGTTTCAGAAAGCAGTTTTGCCAAAGCCTGGAACACTTTCTGAAGCCGCTTCATCACCGCTCATTGGGAATGACGGGTCTACTTCTGCTTAGTCTCCTAGCGTCCCCTGTACTACATCCTGTGTGGCCCTGAACATGGAACTGTGACCCACTGGAACCTGATCCCTGGGTGGGTGGGGTGCATGGTCGGGAGATGAGTTGTGAGCCAACATGGCGAAAGACATGGAGCATACAGAGGACTGAGACGCCGACCACTCAGTCAGCAGAGGCCGCAGCTCTCCCAGCCTCTCCCTCTCCTGCTCTGAGCACTGATGAGTCACACCCATGGGTCGCCTAGCTGGACAGAAGCGTAGGACACTCACCATGTGGTATCTCCACCCTCACAAACATTGGTCCCTGCTGTGCAATCCATCACCCTATTTCTTGCCCTCTCGACTGGGCCTTCACCCCAACACCCTGTCCTTCAGCTGCCCCTCTGCCTTCACATGGGAATCGCACAGAGCACAGGACATCCTCATACTGCGTGCTCACCACAGGATGTAATCTTCCAAAGCTGCATTATGATCCAAAGCTACCCCAAACATAATTCCCAAATTCTCCATCTGACCTATGAGTCCCTCTGTTACCTGCCTCCAATTTACTTTTCAACATTTATTTTCCTGTACTTGCTAATGGAAAGAATTGAGCTGTTTTCTCTGCAGTTCCCTGAAGTTTCCTATCCCTGCCTCCCTGAGCTTTGCTGACTGCTCCCTCCCTGAATCTCCTTCTTGCTTCCTTCCGAAACTGCTTTTATCTCAGTCCAGCTGCAGACTTCCAGCCTCCCAAAGATGGTCCAAAATCTCCCCTACTAGCCAGGCGTGGTGGCGCACGCCTGGTGTCCCAGCTACTCGGGAGGCTGAGGTGGGAGGATTGCTTGAGTCCAGGAGTTCTGGGCTGCAGTGTGCTATGCTGATCGGATGTCCCTGCTAAGTTCGGCATTAATATGGTGACCGCCCAGGTTGCCTAAGGAGGGGTGAACCAGCCCAGGTCAGAAACGGAGCAGGTCAAAACTCCCATGCTGATCAGAATCTCCCCTACTTTCATAATTTCCATTTGCAAGAAGAACTCCTGCAGCATTTACATTACTGGCCACATAATCTACTACTTAATTTTTACCATGCAGAGGCTGCTGGCTGCACAGAAGACAGTCAGCTCTTAGCCCACCCAGGACCCCGAAACAGTGCCATCCCGTTAAAGCCGACCCTAGCCACGCCCTCTCGGTCCACAGACATTGCCCTGCCTTGGATTCCAGCCCACCTGGCCTCACTCTGAGATCCACAGGTTCCTCTTCCCAAGCTTGGCCTTTGGCTTCCTTCCAGAAATGCCCACTTCCACCATACCTGGGCCATAAGGAAGAGAAGAGCAAGACAACACGGGAAGCCAAACACCTTGTCTTCCACCAGCGCTGCCCCCGTGCCCACTTCAAACCCAAGGCCGCCCGCAGCCCCTGCTGGCTCTGTTGATGGCAGCTTCACTTTTCTCACTGCGACCCTGGGACTCAGCCTTGGCTCGGCACTTTCTTACACTTCCTGAGAGAATCACTTTAGTTCTACCTGCATAATAGCTGGGAATCTGACTGCTTCACACCACCTTGCCTGCTTCCACCCTGGTCTAAGCCTCTCCCTCTTGCCGGTGGGTTAAGGCATCTTCTCACGGTGAGCAGCACCCCGTGGCCTCCTAGAGTCCGCACCCCTTGGAGTCCTGTCCTGCACTGCACCAGGACCGACCCGTGGGCAGTGCATGGGGCAGAAGTGAACGCATGGCACTTCTAGAGGAACCGAAGTCTCGGCAAACCCCAGTGAGAAACCGAGGGCTGCTGCCGCCCACGGACAGAACCCTTCATGATGCTCCAGCCAGACACAAGGCTAACATGAGTGACAGCCCTGGGTGACAAGCATACAGGAGACCTGGAACCAGAAGCACTCAGGGAAGTCCCCCGCCACAGCTCACTCATAAATCTGAATTTTATACTTTCCAGGGTGAGAAAATGCCTTTCTCCTGGCTGCCAAGTGTTGAGGCAGCGTGTCACACAGCAGTGACAAACGTGGCCTCCCGTCAGTCTCCCTGCCTTACCCATTGCACCTCCTTCCTGGCTATGCAACACCCCGGAGAGAAATCCCATCGCAACACAAACCACACCACACCCAGGCCCGTAGGGACTCCCAGTGCATCAGAGGGGTCAAGGAATCACCAACGGACTCCCTAATCCCAGCAAGTAGGAGGCTGAGGCAGGAGGGCTGCAAGTTTGAGCCCAGCCTGGGCACCTTCGAAAGATACCATCTCAACATTAAAAATTTTGAAAAGGGCCGGGGATGTAGTTCGGTGCCAACTTCGTGGGTTCAATCCCCAGCACCTCAAAAAATAAAAATTAAAGAACTAAAAAGTAGGTGGGGCTTAAAATATCGAGAGTGTAGGAGGAGCTGTACTTTCCATAAATCAGTTCGCAGCACACGTGGACAGGCTGCTGCGGGTGACAGAGCGTAGGGGAGGAGGGCTGCAGACAGCACCGAAACCGCCTGAGCCCCAGGGCAGCTGCCTTCCTCCCTGCCCGCAGTTCTCTCCTCCTGGTATACGGCACCAGGGCTCAGCCTGTCGCTCGCGCGAGCCGAGGCACCAAAAAGCTGAGCAGGTTCACGTTCAGGCCGGCAGCAGCTTGAGGAGCAGCGAACTCAGCGAGGGTGCGGTATTCAGGGGTTGCTCTCGGGCACCCCCGTCCGTCATCCTCAGCACTGTCCTGCCCTCGGGAAAACCACTTCTACCAGGCATGAAAGTAGGGTTAGGGCCTTTATATAATTCTTGGGATTTCCTGCCATCCACTGTGCCCAGTCTTCCTACCCCAACCTCCACACAGCCTTTATCTTGACCTCATGTCTTCTACCCTCCAAATAAATTGTCTTCGACATCTTCAGTCCTTAAGATTTGGTCTCCATCTACTTCAGTTTCCTGTAGCAGATCGCTGACATGTAATCACTTCCACTTGACCAAAAACTGGCCATATTCAGACCTTGAACTAAATAGCAAGATCACAGGAAGGGACACTTATTTTGTTCCTTTGGAATCTTGGTGTTTTTTCCATTAACAGGATAAGATGTGCAAATGGAAACTGAAGAACCCATTATCCCAGCTAGAGCGCACGTCTCAATTTAAAAGCCAAAGATGCCAGGTGTCAGGACTGGGTGCTTGGAGTAATATCCACCCTGGAACCTGTCGAGGGAATCATGGGAGAGGGGAGATGTGCCACATTAGAATAGGGGCTGCACTGCATTGGCAAGTTTCCACCCTCACTACTGTGCTTACTGGCTCCAGCTTTTGGCCTCTGACCTAATGAATCTGGGAGCCTGGTGCAATGGGCAATGGCTGTATTCTAGGAGAGGATTCAATTCAAAGAAAATATTATGATGCCCTGTACTAGAAAATGCATAGCTTTAAAAATAATAGTTGTAAAATGAAAGTCACTTATGGAAGTTAAGAGAGTTCCATGTCAGATACACTGGCTGCAAATTATTGCAATTTATGCACTGAAGTATAGCTTCTCTGCCCCACCCTGTCTCTGTCTCTGTTCCTAGCTTTGCTAATACCCTAAACTTGTATGTAACTTTAAGAATAAGACTCAGGAGCTGCAGCAGAAGTACATGGACCACTAGAAATAAATCATAAGGAGAAGGATATCATAATGGAATTGGGAGAAAAATGAAAAGAACCTTTAAATGAAAAGAACAGGTAAAGATGGTAGCCTGTGACATGACTGGAACTGGTTAATGTGTATATGGGTAAATGAAAGTCTAAATACTAACGCTGATCATGGTGCACATTTACGGGCTTCGTTTTCCTTTTGGTTTTTTCCACATCAGGTGGGTAACGTGCTGGCACCACCACAAGGCTCGAGGGAGGCTCACGTCACACGCACAGCGTGCACACCCAGTCATCGCGCTCGTGAACCGAGGTTCCCTTCTCCTCCTGCACATTGGCCATGCTGCTCTATTAACGGAGCGCCCACACCTGGCAGGCAGTGTGCGGAGCACCTTAATGGGTTAAATCACACATTCCTGCAACTCGCCTCCGCATCACATGTACTTTCCACGCCTTTCTACATGTGAGGAAACCATTCTTTCCCTTGCCTGGAGTTTGTAGTGGTTGGTGATGGCCTGAGCTCTACCCCAGAGCATGCCATCTTAAGCATCCTTCTCTCTTGCAGATTCTTGACGATATTTTTATAAGTAGGAAGAAAAAGGAGGCCTTAGGAAATAAATTGGATACAACAGACCAATATAATAGGGTGTTTTTACAAAAAGACAATCAAGATGGTGTCCAAATTCAGAGCAATAAACAAATCATGGAAACAGGCAAAATCTGTAAGCTCCCTGGAGAAAGAGCTAATTTATTGGTAGAATTCCAAGGTCCTAGAATGTTCTAGAAGGAACATATCAGAGAGGCAACACACATTACCTAAATGAATTATGTGAGGTGATATGTAGACTCCTTATTCATCTTTAGTTTAATATAACTGGGGGCCACCTGTTTTTGGTGGCACTGGGATTGAACCCAGGGCTAGGGGCCACCTGTTTTTAAATGCTGCTTGGAAAAATATTAACAAGTAATTCATGTAATAGAAATGCAAGTTAAAGAATGTAAGGTGGGAGTGGTAGTGTACACCTAGAATCCTGGAACTCAGGGAGGCTGAAGCAGGAGGATCAAAAGTTCAAGCCTGGTCTGGGTAACTTGGCAAGTTAGCCAAGTTACCTGCCTTGAAATAAAAAATAAAATGAAAGAGCTGGAGATCAGTATCCTAGGTTCAATCCCCAGTAACCACACACACATACACACACACACACACACACACAGCCACACATAACACACATATACACACACATGTGCACACATACACACATATACACACATACATGTACACACACACACATGTATTCACATGTGCACATATACAGTGGTGAAAAGCTGAGAAACAAGGTCAATGTTAAAGAGGAACCAGAAGTATGGTTTTCAAAGGAAAAACATTTTATAAACAAATTAGCTTTCAAGTTTATAAAGAGAACCAGTTTCCGCTGAGGAGCTTCTAGTGCTCACATCTCAGCAGCAGGAAGGGGTTTCCAAGCCCGCAGAGCAGACTTCACCCAGGACCCTTCCGTGCTCACCACCACTGTTTACAGGCAACAGGGAAAAGAGGAATTGTAGAGCACCTCTAGAAGATAAAGAACAAAGAGACCGGGATAAAGGAGAAGCCTGAATTGAGAGTCTGCACTCTACTCTGGTGCAGGAAGGGTTAATGCATAACTGGGGACTTTCTTCCCTTTGAGCTCAAAAATTGTACCCCAGTCTGTGGGTCCTTGGGATAAGGTGAGTGCGCAAACATCACTTCTTAGACGTAGAGGACTCTGCCTGGGAGGGGTCCTAGGGCTGGAAAGAGACGTAACTTGGTAAAATACCTTGCGTGGCTTCAAGCTACCACAATGAGAAAAGAAAGCACTTCAGTTTAAAACAGTGGAACCAGACATGGTGGCCCACGCCTGTAACCCCAGCACGGAGGCTGAGACAGGAAGATCTCACACATTTGAGGCCAGCCTGGGCTGCATAGTGAGACCCTGTCTCAAAAACAAAAACAAAAAAATTTAAAAAGATAAAACAATAGAAAATTCATCTAGCCTATCAGTCCCCAACTTGTCCCTTAGGGTCTTACTTGGGTACCGGCAGAAGAGACCTCCAGGTACTGTTGAGGTCTCCGTTGGCAGGGGTAGGGGGTAGGAAGGGGCCACTCTGCTAAAAGCCCGGCCCACTTGGGGAGGCGACCTTCTAGCTCCTTATTTTAAAGATGAGCTGTAAGACCCACTTGACTTAGGAAACCAGACAGGCGGGAGACAGGAGCCCAAGATGAACAAAATAGCTCATTTATCAGTGAAATAACTAAAGTTGGATGCAGAAAATGTTCCTTAAAAATACAGCATCCACAAGGAAAAAAGTTATCACAAGATGCATACATATTTAAATAAAAATAAAATTTTGTGTGAGGCCTGAACAGGAAAGTCAGTGTGTCCTGGATCAGCACTGGACCACTCAGATACATCCTCACCCCACCAGCTTTTTTCTGGTTTGTTTTAGTTTATTTTGCAGTACTAAGGATTAAACCCAAAGCTTTCACACTGAACTATGTACATCCTGCATACAGGACGCTATTTATTTATTTATTTATTTATTTATTTTAAATTTTGAAACAACATCCAGTTAAATCACTAACTTACCCAGGCCAGGCTCAAGTTTGGGCTCCTCCTACCTCAGGCTTCCAGAGCTGGGATTACAGGTGTGTGCCCCATACCTGGCTCTAGTTTTGATTTTTGGTATTGGACCATCAGTCTTGATGTATGCTAGAAAAGTGTTACCATTGATATATATATATATATATATATATATATATATATATATATATATATCCCAAGGCCTTTTAATTTTTACTTTGAGACATGGTCTCTCTGAATTGCCCAGGCTAACCCTGAACTTGGGAGGTTCCTGACTCAGCCTTCCAAGTAGGTAGGTATATACCACTAAACCCAGCTTCCAATCCAGTTTTTAAACAAACAAAGAAATCACGAGACAATTTAAAAGCAAACAGAATGGTTCAACAGCATCATGTTCTACTTATAAGAGTCACAGAAGGCAATGAAGGAGTGGAAGGGGATAAACAAACAACAAAATCATAGAAGAAAATGTTCTCCAGCCTTAGAAAACCTAGGTTTTGAGACTCACAGACCCTCAACTGCTGAAATTAGTAATAAAAAGAAACACATCAACCCATGTCCTGGTGAAATCTCTCTTAAAATTTAAATACAAAATGTGACACACACTTGAAACATAACTTTCAATAGAAAATGAAATAGTCAGCAAATAAACGTTTTCTCTGTATCCCTAAATGCTGCAAGACGAAAGGGATTTGCACATGGAATTTTTGATATAACCAAAGACCAACTAAGTGTAAAAGGAAAAAAGATGCTTGGTCACTAAAGGGTTTAAAAATTACTCTACTCATCTGCTCCTTTTGGAAGAACTTTCCTTGATTCAAAGTGAAAAAATGCATGCGCTGATAGCAAAGAAAATCAATGTGGTTACTAGAGACGATCGAACAAACCAGCAAAGTCTTAAATTAACTGTAACTAATATTCAGGTCATGGAAATAAAAGTTATGCCCGGAGAGTTCTTAAACATCATGACACGCACAAAGGAAATTTGTAAGAAGTGGGAGTGTAGTCATGGCGAAACTGCGTTGAAGGTTTTGCTTCTATGAACATGATTAATTCCCAATATTGACAGAAAATATAAATTAAAAATTCAGTAGTGACAACTGGTGGGATAAAGACAGGAGATTGAGCAACAGCTTGAGTGGCTTGGTGGCAGGCCCCCTGGAGGGCCTTAGATATTTCCAGAGATCTCAAAGGAAAAAACCACTGTCACTGTGACCCTGAGATGCGGTTGCCTTGTTCACGGCGAAGCTAGTGATGGCGCCCTACGTCTGGGGGTAGACGTTCTGGTGCCCTGCGGGGGGTAGCAAAGTGTATGTGACATATTCCTCTTCCTGCCGTACACTGAACATTTAAAGGCACAGCTGCAAGTTAGAGTAGCATCGGATGCCAGCTTTGGTGACGCCACACTTCCGGGCCGCGCTGCGTGTGCAGCCGGAGGTCCGGTCCGCACGCAGTGCTTGGGCTGTGCGGGTGGTTGGCTGAGCTGCAGCCGAAGGCCGCGTTTTTGTTGTTGTGGTTTTCTTTTTCCAGAAAATTCCATTTATATTCAACAGAACAACGCACTGACAACCTACGTGCTCAGACTTGAGCATTTGACCGACACTGCCTCAAAACTAAACCAAGCGTGAGTCTCCCGCTTGGAGGAAAGCAACCGTCAGCCGTTGTCGCCAGTGAGAAAATTTGAACTTTAAGCAAAATTTAGAATATTTGAAAACTCGCATCCACCCCTATTGATAGCTTCCTAATATTTAAAACATTTTCTCATGTGGTTGATAGAGACATTGATGGAAATGAGTTTTTAATTATGTATCTTGAAGAATGTTACTATTGGGGAGACCAGGCTAAATTAGTTCACCAATATTTACCAGTGCCAGCGCCTGATACTACAAAATCACACACAGGTTAAAGACCCATTCAAATGCAGCACGGGTCTAAGGAGCTTACAGTGACAAAATACAGAAGTCACTGTGTGATTTCAGTTCCCACACGCAATTAGCCATTAAGAAATCACCTCTTGTTGAATTTGGATGCAGTATCAAAGAATAGCCACAATTCTCTGAAAAAGCTATGAAAATATTTTTCTAACTGCAACTGTGAAGCAGATCCTCTAAGCAAATGACATTTTGCAACAGATTGAAAGAAGCAGCAGATACGAGAATCCAGTAGTAATCTGGTGAGCCAATCGTTTCAGAGAATTGCAGAAATGCAAATACAAAATAATGCCACTCTCCTCACTCAATTTTTTGTTTTGGAAATTTATTCTATTTTTCATTTTAACCTGCAATGAGTTTGTAATTTTTTAAATGGAATCAGAAATAAAAATATTTAAATTTCTTTGCAACTTCTGACATGTTTGTTGATATAACCCACACAAACACAAACACACTCAAACACAACTCTCTTCGAGGATTTGAGTGTTAAAAGGGTTCTGAGAACAGTAAGTGTGAAAAGCACCACTCTAGAAAATCACCAGAGGAAAACAATGGGAAAAAGAAATACTGATCAGTGAAGTAAAAGTAGAAATAATGATATTGTAGAAAAAAGGAATTTTACATATCAGCAATTTGCAGTAAATGAAAATCTTTTAACTTTACCTTTAAAAAATACTTTCAAAATGAATTTTAAAAAATAAACCAATAGTTCTTTGTGAGCATCCGTGATACACTGGAAAACAACTACTGATCAGGCCAGGGAGGGAGTACTTAACCTCCAAGGGCTCAGCACATAGCTGAAATTCCCTGACCATTACTTACATGCTAAATCAGCATCAAAAATGGTTAAATTTCAATGCTATATTTTGAAAATTATGACACATTCTTCTAAGTATTTGCAAGTGAAGGGCTAATTTAAAATTGGAACTCTGATAAAATACGTAGCATATGTTGGGGTACAGGTGTGTAAGAACTGAGAGGTCATTTCATAGCCTTATGGACACAAATAGAGATAAACTGCAGAGAGCTAAGCGTGCAGCATGTTCAGAAAAATAATAGAATTAACCCAAAGAAAGTAGAAAGATATAAGGATAAAAATAGATATTAATGAAGTAAAGATAAGCAAGAAAGACCAGTTTAAGACAAAAATGTTTCCTCAAAGTGACAAAGATAAATTAAAAAAAAAAAGAAAAAGACAGAATTTCAAAATGAAAGCATTATGAATTTCAAATATTTTAAAAATATTTGAAAATAGATAAACAGAAACATTTCTAGAATCATAATTAATCAAAATCGATTTGATTATTTGAAAGGAAAAAAAAAATAGCGACTTTGCAGCCGAGAAGGCAGCAGCTGCTTCCTTAACCAATGTTGAGGGCCAGCAGCGAGGGTGAGGTGGAGCCAGGCCCAGCCCAGCACTGGCCACGGCCCAGCCTTCCTTACAAACTTAGTAACTGAGTAATATATTTATTTACCAGTCCTGGGTGTTGAACTCAGGGCCTTTTCACTGAGCTATCATCCTGTTTGTTTGCTTGTCTGCTTTTACAAAGACTTTATTTTTTAGAGTAAGTTTAGATTTAGCACATTCTTATTTTTTGAGACAGGGCCTCACTAAGTCACTAAATTAACCAGGTTGGACTGAAACTTGCGATCCTCCTACCTCAGCCTCTCAGAGTGCTGGGATTGCAGGTGTGTGCCACCACACCCGATTCCATTCGTCAGAATTTCTTTCAGGGGTAGGTCTCTAACCAAGAGGTGGAGTGGAGGTTGGATGTGTGGAGAACGAAGGTGCGCTGTGCGCATGCACCAACTCCTCACGATGGACGCAATCACTAAGTACAGCAAACACGGGCTAATAAAAACAAAATAATTATCTTTTAAAAAGAATCAATTTCTGTTCTATGGATCCAACCACTCTGTACCCAAGGCCTAGTGAGAAGGAAACGAAAGTCAGAAAACCAAGCCATTGGGCTGGAGATTTAGCTCAACGGTTTAAGTGCCTGCCTGGCTAGCTCGAGGTTGTGAGTTCGATCCCCAGTACAAAAAAAAAAAAAAAAAAAAAACCCGCATAAAAGACAAGAAAACCATGCCATTTCGTTCAATGTCATTTGCAGACAGCTCTGCCACAGAAGGCAGCGACCGTCAGACTGGGTCTCCAGGACCGCGGACCTGACGGAAGTCTGCACGGTGCGCGCTCAGACCCAGTCAGACCCAGTTAAGGTGCCGAGGCTGCGACTGAGGTCCTGTCACCTCTGGGTCACCCTGGCCACACTAGGAGTCGGAGGCCGAGCTGTGGGCCTCTGTCTGGGACAGCAGAAGGGGACAGCGGTGTGGCCTGCATGGGGCTCCCTCCCATACCCACGGGCCAGGCTCGCTGTGGGCGGCTGTGATGACCGGGGGCTGGCGGCGCAGGCTGGCGTCTGGAGGTCCTCCTGTGGGAATGGTGTCACTCATTCACTCAGCATTCGTCATCCATCCTCTCATCAGGCAGTCTTTTCCCCTGCGCCCACAGAGCGCTGACAATGGTATCCCACAGCTCACACTGTGAGGTCACTTTTCCTCAGTAGGCTCTGCCCGCGACACACGCTGTACTGTAATTATCATTATCATCATCATCATCATCATCATCATCATCATTATTTTGTGCCCTGCAGCACCTCTACTGAAACGCCTGGAAGATCAAGGTCAGATGTGCTCCAGAGGCCTTCGCTGAGCACCTATTAAGGGCGGGTACTGCTCGGGTACTGCGCGAAGCCCAGACACAGCGACGCGCAAACAGCGTCCACCCACACAGCCCCAGCTGCGCGGTGCACAGCGCGGAGGGAGCAGAGGCGCAGGGGCCTCGCTGGGGCCCGGCACTCCCAGCCCGCACCCATCGCGGGCCCGAAGCGTGGGCGCCAGGGCTGCAAGGGTGGGGACACCCCAGGCGGCCACGCTGGCTCCAAGGCCCTGCCCTGTAGCTGCCAAGCTGGGCCCCGAGGGCGCAGCGCGATCTCCCTCCACCTCCTCCCAGGCTCAGCGCTGCCTCAGCTCCCCACTGGTTCCCCTAAGAAAATTCCTGCGTGTTTCAACCCGGTCTGAGTCCGGGTGGACGCAGGATCCAACTTAGATCACAGGGGTTCCATCGGACTGAGTGACTGGGAAAGAGGCACACACAGACTTGGGAAGAAAGACGAACTAATGCAATGGGAAGAAAAGAAAAAGGGTGAAGGAGAGAACCCCAGGAGCAGCATATGCAAGGCCCTGTGGCAGGCTACATCTTCACCAGTGCAGGAACTAAATGAAGGGCAGTGTGGCCAAGCAATGTAATTCCAGCAAGTGGGAGGCTGAGGCAGGAGGATCCCCACAAGTTCAAGGCCAGCCTGGGCTTCATAGTTCAAGGCCAATTTGAATTACATAGTGTGACCCTCTCTCAAAAAATAGAAGAAAAAAAAAAGGATAGAGAAAAGCAGAGAGGAGACAATGAGAGAGGTGCCTGGTAAAACTTAAGGCACAAGCAGAGGGAAGATTCTGCAGGAACTTGTAATTAATTTTTAAGATTTTATAGCTGCACAATTTGTGATAGCTAAAACTTAGAAACAACCAAAATGCCCATCAACTGCAGAGTGGATGAAAAAGATGTGGTATTTTTATACAATGGAATATTACTCAGCTATAAAAAGGATGATCTTGAGGCCTTCATATTGAAATGGAGGCAACTTGAGACTATCCTCATAAGTGAAATAAATAAGAACCATGTTTATAAATATCACATTGTGTCTCTAGTGTAAAAAGTAATAAAACTATAGCAGTAAGAAAACCCAAAATATGCAGTTGCTATTGTTAAAGAGAGGAAAAGAAAGTGCTCTAAAGGATATAACTGCATGTATATTTAAGTGTGTAAGATAGATGACCATATTACTAAGTTCTTATTGGATTGTTGAGCAGAAATGTTTGCAGTCTCACTGTTTGAATGTCCACTTTGTATGCTTTAACTTTGTAACTTGAACAACTATTTCTAAGATGACAGTATGTAATTTATCAACTAGTGATTTCTTAGTGTTTACTTATTTTTTTTGAAATTCTGTATTGTTGCTTCCCTTTTTTTCTGGTTTGTTTTTTTTCTCCTTAAATAAAATTTTAAAAAAGAAAAAAGAATCTATCCCCCCCAAAAAGATTTTAAATTGAACTGTAAGAGCACAGGGTAGATGTGCAGAGTTTTTAGGAAGGAAACTTGATCGAAGATCTTGTAGAAAGATCACAACACCCACAGTAAAGATTGGAAAGGAAAGAGGCTATGAGAACCGATGAGGAGCCCACGCACAGGCCAGGAGAGAGACTCTCAGGGCTCTTCCTTACACATAAACAAGCTCACGGGCACGGGCTTCCCTTGATGTTCCAGACTGCTTGTGATCTCAAGGCATTCGGTATTTGACGTGTTATTCTGTACTTACTTAGGTAGAAGCCTTAACTGCCACTGTCTTATGCAAGGAAGTATTATCTCTTACTCAGTTTATGACCTCATGTAGCTTCGAACTCCTTTATAGTCTTCAAAACAAACAGAGCTATCCAGTAGTGACAGTGATGGAATCGGCCCCCAGCTGTGCGACACAGAGCATGGGAGGTGATGGGGACGGGCGCACGAGACAGCTTTGTCACATAGGCTGTCCCTGTGCACTGAGAAAGGGGCAGGTGAATGGATTTCATCAGACAACAAACTTGGGGCTGAAGGGGTAGCTCCTCGGCAAAATGCTCGCCTCACATGGGTGGGGCCCTCGGGCTCCAGCACCACAAACATCACATGCATGCACACACATGCACACGCATGCACACACATGCAGACATGCACACCCATGCGTGTATATGCATGTACACACGTGTGCCTGCACATGCCTATGCACAAACGTGCCTATGTACATGCACCTCATATACATACATACGCAAAGATGCATACAGATATGGACAAGGACATATACACACGGACATACACATAGAAATTGACCTAAAACAAAATGCTGGAAATAATAAAAGTGGATTAACATTTCATTTGTCGGATTAAAATTTAGATGGGCTTCTGGGGGAACTACCAGAAAAAGTAAAAAAAGATATAAAAGGATTATTATTTTTCTCACAGAGAGACTAGGCAGAGGTACTCAGAACCCACTGGTTCTAGATCTGTATCTGTAGCTTAAAAATTCTAATTTAAAAAATTGTTTCTAAACAGTGAATGGAGGATAAAGCCCTGTGTTCTGTGCATATGCACAGTTTACATGCATGTAGCCGCATGTGGGCATGTGTTTTGATATGCTCGTGCATGTGTGTAACAGATGGGGCAGGCAAGGGGCGTGGCAGGAAGGAAGAGGACCATGTGGGAGGGACTCTGAGGGTGGTGACAGGGCCCACAGACGCCGTGTCGTGCTGGTGGCAGCAGTGAGGCTCGGGGTGAATGGCCAGCGAGGGGATCGGGAACCCGGGGTGTGTTTGTGTGCTGTGCTGTGTTTCACACACAAGGAGAGCAGAGTGGGGCAGGCCGGTGAGAAGGGAGGCGTCACGTGGGCGCCAGGTCTGAGGCTCCAGGGAGGGTGCCCCTTCCTCATATGATGGTTTCATAAAGCTGAGCATGGTGGTGGTGCCTGCATGTCATCCCAGTACTCGGGGAGGCTGAGGCAGGAGGATCACCATGAATTGGAGGCCAGCATGGGCTATATAGTGAGTTCAAGGTCAGCCTGGACTACACAGCAAGACTGTCTCAAAAATCCATAAAAAAAAAAAAGAAAAGAAAGAGAGGGGGGGACAGAAAGAGAGATCAGTTAACAATTAAATGTATTGGGAAACTGAATTAAGAGGGTCTCAGGTCTGAGGCCAGCCTGAACGACATAGGTTAAGGCCAGAATGGGTTACACAGCAAGACCCTGTCTCAAAACAAGACAAAACAAAAAAACCTTAAATTTAATTTAAAAAATAAAATAATGAGCCAGGCATAGTGGCACACACTTGTAATCCTAGCACTTGGGAGGCAGGGCCAGGAAGATTGATTCAAGTTCAAGGCCAGCCTGGGTTACACTGAGTTCAAGGCCAGCCTAGACTACATAGCAAGATCTTATCTAAGAAACAAACAAACAAAGACCTAAATAAATAAGTATCCTCTTGAGAGTTTAAAAGTAAAAAAAAAAAAAAAAAAAAAAAAAAAAAAAAAAAAAAAAAACAAGAAAGAAAGAAAGAAAGGAAGAAAGAAAGGAAGAAAGAAAGAAAAGCTAAGTATGGTGACAAAGGCTTGTAATCCCAGGACTTGGGAGGCTGAGGCAGAAATATCCTGAATTCAAGGCCAACCTGGACTATGTAACAAGATGCTGTCTTCAAAAAATAAATCAATAAGACAGAACAAAAATCAAATTTAAAAAATGGATCAACCAAATCTATTATTAAAAGTAACACGATAACCCAAGGGCTATCCCAGGGATAGGAGAGAAGTCACTTCAAAATCAAAATATTAAAAAAAAAAAACACCTTATGTACGATTATCTCTACACTAAAAAAAAAAAAGAAAAGAAAGAAAGGAGGAAAAGCTCAGCGTGGTGACAGAGGCTTGTAATCCCAGGACCAGAGAAAAAGTCGGACATGAAAAGTCACCAGTAATAGCTGCACTGGACTGAATGAGTCCCCTGCCCCAAATCCCCATGTGGAAATCTGATCCTCAGTGTTTGGCTGCCAGGAGGTGGGGCCTTCGGAGGTGACCAGGTCTCCAGGTGAGGCCCGGAAATCAGCCAGCTTGGGAGGCTGTCGCCATGGCCAGACCTGTGGGCACCTGGTCACCGCCTCTGGAGCACAGGAATGAATGTCTCCTATTTGTGGACCTCCTGTCCTGTGTCCTTTCTTACAGCAGCCTGGGTGGGTGCAGACGACAGGAGGAGATCAGAGCACCAGCACACCTAGCGCACAGACACTGAAGCCAGCTCAGTGCGGGGCCCTGGGTTTGATCCTGAGTGCTACAGAAAGAGAACAGAAAAACAAGAACCCACAAACAAGAGCTTCTCAAAGGCCAGATTAAATTAATGCTGCAACCCTAGGAACATTAAACGGCTGTCCACTTCCGGTCCTATTCATGTTGGAGTTAACGCTGTTCTGTAATGACAGGTTCATAGGGTTAGAAACAAGAATAAAAATAAAAATGGGATGAGGAAAATAAATGATACCATTTGCAAATGATACATTGTATCTAGAATTCCCCCAAAGAACCAGAACAACTGTCACAAATAAAGCAATGCAGTACAGTGGTTGGATACAGAATGTCATGCAAAAGTCCCAACAGCTAATAAACGATAAAAATTCAGGATCTCTACGAAGCAATATTTTAATGATACTGAAGAATGTCGAAGATTTAAACAAATGGAGCAAAACATTCTCTATTCTTGTAGGAATCTATGATATTAATAAGATGACAATTCTATACTACAGTTATCTAGAAAATGTGGTGTAGTCCAATTTTCCTCCCTCTACCCCCAAACATGATGTCCAAAGAACAGAAGCTGATTCTAAAGTTTGTATGAAAATGGATACAAAATACACAGGAAGATTTTAAAAAGAAGAGTAATGAGATAGCATTTTCAGGTATTAAAATATTTTACAAAGTTGAATTTATAGCAAGTAGATCAATGGAACAGAATTGAGACTTGAGAAAAGATTCCAAATCGTGTAGGAGTTTAATATATGGTTGCTGTGCTGTGTCTAGATGTCATTGTTGAAACCTCACGCACGGTTAGATGGGGCCTGGTAGCTGACACTGGAGGTGGTGATTGATTCACGCTCTGATTGATGCCAGGATTTGAAACATGAGTGCTGCACCTGCCTCAGGGCGGGTACACTGCATGCAGTACAAGGGCAGAGAGTCCCAGCTTTCCATGCTTTTGTGTCTTCCACAGCCAGCAACGATTGCCCCTTTGCCGTGAGCCACCCCGCCTTGGAGCAGGTTGGGAAGTGCAATCTCTACACACTGTGAGCGAAGTGAACCTGTCCTCTTTTAACTACAGGTATCAGGTAGTTTGTCTCAGCTACAGGAAAAGTAATGAAGGCGACGGTAAAGAAGCTGCATTTCAAGCACGCGGGGTGGGAGGACGTGTATTACTCAATACATGATGTTAGCACCACAGGGTGACCATCTGAAAGCAGAAAATGGGGAAAAGGACCTCAGTTCTCCAGGTAAATTCCGGAGGAATCCAAGCTTTCCATGGGAGCGCCACAGCATGAAAGGCAGCGGTGATGGTGTGAGGAGGGACCTGGGGTGTAGCTCTTGGTAGAGCGCTTACCCAGGATGCCCATGGGCCTGGGTTCAGTCCTCAGTCACCTCAATTTTTTTAAAAGCTTCATTTATTTACTTAGGCACTGGGACTCGAACTCTCGACCTCGCCTTTGCCAGGCTTGTGCCACTGAGCTAAACCCTGGATGCTCTCGTCTCAATTGTTGAGACGTTTGTGTGAGAGGAGGGGTTGCTTCTTTATTATTTACAGCTCAAAAGGGGCTTCCTCAGTTGGGCTGGAAAGTTAGAAACCATTAACAAAACAGAACAAGCCCGAGGAATTCGGCTATCTACAAATTAGAAACCTCTGCAGAGCAAAACTACAGCACAAACTGTGCTAACAATGGGCTCATCTATTAATACAGAAATAGCTGCTAAAGTCAGCAAGGAAAAGGCCACAGCGAGAGGAAAACGGGGCAAAGAACAGGTACAGACCTTCGCAAGAGAAGAAACGTGAATGCCTTCTATATATATGAAAAGAACTAAAGAAACGGAAGTGAAGAGAACAGCAAGACACTATTTTCCAAGTTGGCAAAATTATACAAATGGACAGGGACCTACTGGTGTGGGCGCTGCAGGCCGCAGTGGGCATCGTGAAACACCACTGAAGTGAAAACCGACGTATCGTCACTGGAGAGCACTCTAACAACAGTCACACGAGTACTCAGCTCCAGAATTCCGCCTCTACAAATTTATCCTGTAGTAACTCCTCTAGGTCTGCTGTGGAATACTGTGTACCACAAGAAAGGTGATTCTGTGCCGGGCATGGGGGCGCACTCCTCTCATCCCAGCACTTGGGAGGCTGAGGCAGGAGGATTGTTGCAAGTTCGAGACCAGCCTGGGCTACAAAGTGAGCTGAAGGCCAGCCTGAACTGCACGGTGAGACCCTGTCTCAGAAAAGAAAAGGAAAGAGATTCTGTATTATTGACATGAAACAGTTAAATTCCCAGACAGTATGTATAGTAACACACAAAGCAAGGCAAAAATTTAAAAACACAGACAGTGATGTGTGACATGACGCCTAGAAAAATATGAGAAAAGTCAACAAACCATTAAAATTCTCTCAAAAGCTACAGGAGGGAATTATAAGAGGTAGATATCTTTTATCTCCTTAAAATTCAGTTACTGTATAATGAAACATATATTTAATATTTGTGAAAACCCAGTGAATCCCACTAATAAAATTCATTCTAGAAAAGATTCAAAACTCTTGATTTTATGCCTGAGAATTTTTGTAAAGATGTGGTTTTATAATAGTGAAAACTGCAGTAACAACCTCCACGTGACTAAACGTAAGCCAGTGATTGAGAAGCCTTAGTGTGTTTAAAGAAGAAAAATGCATAAAACCATGGAAAAAACACAGTTTGTTTACAAAAATCTGCCTGTGACCAACTACACAGTATTTCAGGATTCCTAGCAGGAATTACACCCTGAGAATGACAGGGTGCACGCAAACTTCGAATTTCAGGAGCAAGAATTTTTTTTTTTTTTTTTGAGCAAGAATATTTTAAAAGTAGGACAGAGTGGGCCGGGATGCAGCTCAGCGGCACAGCGCCTGCCTGGTAAGTGCAAGATCGTGAGTTTGATTTCCGGGGCCAAAAAACAAACAAACAAAACAAAAAAAGTAGGCCAAGGTGCAGCATGAAATCCATCTAAGAATATACCTAAAATAATGAGTTCAACGGAGTGTTTTCTCTTTTAAGTAGCAGCCAAACTACGCTGACCTGACCTCTCCATTTCACACGTTTTCTCCTAGATCGGTAAAGGGGGAGGGTACAAATTAGAAAAGTTAACCTCCGCGGGGGGACTGAAGAAAAAATACGGTTAAATAACTCACTAAATAAAGATTCCCGATCACTGTGGTTGCCTCTGGAGCTCCCAACACTTAGGATAAACTTCCGACCGTCCCCGACCAGCCGTGGCGAACCCGCGGCACGCAGCAGGCCAACAGCGAGCCTTCCTGGAGGTGACCTTGAGTTTTTACCCCTAAACCTCAGCATTCAGATTTAACTGTACTGTGGCACTTCGCAGCAAGTGGGTCTGGGGTTACAGCTCGGGCACGGGGTCTCTGAAAGGTTCGCCGTGAGCTTCGATCGGACCAGCACGTTGCTTCTCCAAGGTGCAACTCTCTGCAGCTGTTACCTTGACCTGCGAGCAACACGTGGAAAACGGAGGATACAGACGCGCTGCAGCCTATAACTCTAAAAGAGTTTTTAAATAGAAAGTTTAATTACAGGGCCCTGGAGATTTATCTCTGGAAAATGAGTTCATTTTAAATAATCCTACTGTTTAGATAAACGAAGCCTTTCTTAACCACTAATAATAAGCATAAAAGACAATACAGAAATAATCAGTAAATACGAATGGACATAAACCCGACCCTGAGAAATGAGAAACCATCTTTTCAAATCAAAATAAAGCAGATGCTTTGAAGACCCTTTGTCTTGCTTCGCACCTGTCTCACGGTTCCCACAGGTAATTACCGCTCGCAAGATGGAAGGTGC